>OY741998.2:2729446-2787773 GCA_963555575.2 Hygrocybe coccinea
CCCCCATCACCCCCACCATCTCCACCCCAACCATCTCTTCAGCCCATTTTACCACCCAATACACCATTATTCTCCCAATTATCCCCCCAACCATTCACCCCATTACCCACATCTCAATTCAAGGTATCATATTATATTTGGTTCAAATATAACTTCGGCAAAAGACAATGGTCTTATAGTCAAAAGGGTTCAACGTGTTTAAGATAACAAAACCCTACTAATGCAACAAACCGGTAATAATGTAACAAACCCGGACTAATGTAACAAACCCGGACTAATGCCTGCCAGCTTACTTAACTAGTTCCATCTAAGTCCGCAATACAAGTATATACATTAATAACACAGGTTGTTATAGCATCTTTAAACACGTTGAACACTTTCAACTACATAACTATTGTCTTTTGCTGAAGTGTTCTGATTGTTTGAACCAAATGTAATACCATGAATTGAGATCAGCCTTTCAGATATTGGTATGAGAATTAAAGCAACTCATTGTTAAAACAATTGGGCAATGATTGGGGATGATATCAGGCTGGGTTGGTGGGTAATGGGAAGATTGGGCAATGGAGGGGGAGATGATGGGGGGAGATAAGGGAGATAGGGGGTAATTGAAAGATGATGGGGAGATGGTGGGGGGTGGGGGTGAATGGAGATGGTGGGGGGTGAATGGGAAGCTGATGGGGATGGTGGGGAGATGACAGGGGGTCATGGGGGATGGTGGGGGATGGTGTGGGGGTCATGGGGAATGGGGTCATGGGGGATGACGGGGTATGGTGGGGGATGGTGTGGGGGTCATGGGGGATGACGGGGTATGGTGGGGGATGGTGTGGGGGTGATGGGGGATGGTGTGGGGTGGTGTGGGGGTCATGGAGGATGGCAGTGGATGGTGTGGGGGTGATGGGGGATGACGGGGGATGGTGTGGGGGTTGTGGGGGATGACGGGGGATGGTGTGGGGGTCATGGGGAATGGTGGGGGATGGTGTGGGGGTGATGGGGGATGACGGGGGATGGTGGGGGGTGGTGTGGGATGACGGGGTATGGTGTGGGGGTGATGGGGGATGACGGGGGATGGTGTGGGGGTCATGGGGAATGGTGGGGGATGGTGTGGGGGTCATGGGGGATGATGGGGTATGGTGTGGGGGTGATGGGGGATGGTGGGGGGTGGTGTGGGGGTGATGGGGGATGGTGGGGGATGGTGTGGGGGTCATGGGGGATGACAGGGTATGGTGTGGGGGTCATGGAGAATGGTGGGGAATGAGGTGGGGTCATCAGGGAAGGTGGGGGGGGGACATGGGGAAGGTGGGGGATGATGGGACATGGTAGGGGTTGGTGAGAAGGCGATAGAGAGGTGATGGGGGGACGGGAATATGGTACAGGGTGGATGGGGAGATGATGGAGAATGGTGGAGGGTGGTGATGGGGGATGGTGGAGGGTGGATGGAAAGATGATGGGTGATGGTAGGAGGTGAGATGGTGATGGAGAGGTGATAGGGGTGATGAGCAGATGGGGGATGGTGGAGGGTGGTGATGGGGTGATAGGTGATGGTGGGGGCTGGTGACAAGGTGATGGGCAGCTGGTAGGGGATGTTCGGCGCTGATACTATGATAACTCTCTATACCCACCCCATCTATTATTAATGAAAATGCCAATGATAACGCAATGACAACACCATATACCCACCCCCACCCATTATTAATGAAAACACAATAAAAATGCAATGATAACACCCTGTACCCCCCACCCATGATTAATGAAAATGCATGGACAACACCAATGATAAGACAATGATAATCCCCTGTACACCCATTATTAATGAACATGCAATGAAAAAAACGCCAATCATAATGGAATAATAATGCTCTGTACCCTCCCCCACCCATTATTCATGAAAACACCAATGAAAACGCAATGACAATGCCCTGTACCCACCCTCGCCCATCAGTAATGAAAACGCAATGATAACGCCCAGCACTCACCCTCGCCCATTAGTAATGAAAACGCAATGAAAACGCCAATGAAAACGCTTAATAATGCTCTGTACCCTCCCCCACCCATTATTCATGAAAACACCAATGAAAACGCAATGACAATGCCCAATACCCACCCTCGCCCATCAGTAATGAAAATGCAATGACAACGCCAATGATAACGCAATGATAACGCCCAATACCCACCCTCGCCCATCAGTAATGAAAACGCAATGACGACGCCAATGATAACGCAATGATAACGCCCAATACCCACCCTCGCCCATTAGTAATGAAAACGCAATGACAACGCCAATGATAACGCAATGATAACGCCCAATACCCACTCTCGCCCATCAGTAATGAAAACGCAATGACAACGCCAATGATAACGCAATGATAACACCCAATACCCACCCTCGCCCATTAGTAATGAAAACGCAATGACAACGCCAATGATAACGCAATGATAACGCCCAATACCCACCCTCGCCCATTAGTAATGAAAACGCAATGACAACGCCAATGAAAACGCAATGATAACGCCCAGCACCCACCCTCGCCCATTAGTAATGAAAATGCAATGAAAACGCCAATGAAAACGCAATGATAACGCCCAGCACCCACCCTCACCCATCAGTAATGAAAACGCAATGAAAATACCAATGAAAACGCATTGATAATCTCCCATTGTCATTGTCCTGTCATTATCATAAAAACATCGTCATAAAATGAATGACAGGCCTTTCATTAAAGTACATGGTATTATACACATACGCTATTGTGGCAATGCCCTGTTTTAATGATATAATTGGTAGGCACGACCCGCCAATCTCTCGATAGGATGCCTGCTGGGCAATTCTATCATCTTGCGACTTGTGCGAACCTGCAAAATACCGCTCATTCAGTGACTTCTCAGCAATCGTCACTTCCGTCGCTGTCTTCTTCGCTAACATTCTCGTCGCGAACATTGTCATCGTCGTCGTCGTCGTCTTTCTGTCCTGAACTTTCCATTTCGCGGAGTCGTGCAGTGTCGATATCAATAAGACCGGCTGGTATCTTGATCATCTTGCGGGCGAAGTAAGGAACCACACGGAAGGCGGCAACTGGTCAATGGAATACAGATCCATCCAACTCAGCGAGAATATACGCGCCTCCATAGTTTCGAGATATGACAATGAGGGGACCCAAATATCGGGGTCGCATCTTGCGATTTAAGGCTTTCTCGATCACAGTGTTTCGCATGAGGACGAGGTTGCCTCTCTTGAAATTAAAGTTGCAAATAGTTGTTGCGTGTACTCGTTCGAAACGAATCGCAGCTGCTCTTCTTGCCTTGTAGACTTTCATGTAGATTTTCGAGACGTCCTCGCTGCGCTTTTGTAAGGCGATTGCACGTCGTGCGATGAGATCGGTGGTGGATAGGACTGAGGATGGTGCTGGCTGGAGGTAAGTCGCTTCAAAGATGTCTAGGGGTAAAACCGGGTGCGATCCTGTTGCTGCAAAATATGGGGAGCATCCCATTCGTCGTCTGGTGGTAATGCGTTCTGCCCAAAATACAGAGTGTGCAACCTGAGACCAATGGGCTTGGTCACCATCGGCTGCCTTGAAAAGTGATTGTCGAACATCGAAATGCGTCCACTCTACTAGACCATTGGCTCGCGAATTATAGCCACTGATCCGAATGTGATTGATCTTGTATTGTCGCGACAAATATTCGAGGGCCTTGACAAACGCTGCACCATTATCTGTAACGATTTCGCGAAGTGATCCCCATCGACACAAGATATCTTCGAAAATCCAGTCGCCAATCGCACGGGCATTCTCCGATCGCAACATGCGGAATTCGGGGTACTGCGAGAGGGAGCAACGTCCCTGTACAATGTATCGGAAAGATCGAGATGGGGGTAGGTGCATGGTGTCGACATATATTTTTGCGAAGAGTGGAGCGGGGGTTGCTACTACCGGGGGAATCAAAACTTGTCGAATCTGTCGCTGCGGGCATAAATGGCACGTCTTGATAAACCAAGCAATATCGGCGACAATATGTGGCCACCAAAATCGTTCCAAAATTATTGATCGAGTCGCATAAAATCCCTTGTGACCAATGTCGTCGTGGCAGCTGTTCATGACACTAAGTCACTGTTCTGGGTCGACAACTAGCTTGTGCGCTCCTTGAGAATCTTTTCTCCAAAGGCAATTGCGATTGACGAAAAACTCGGTGCAATATTTGACGAACTTTGTGTAATCGATTTCGGAAAAATGAGATGGTCGTTCCAGGTCTTTCAACCACTTCTTCACTAGTACTATGCGATCGTTGTCCGATTTAGCAATATTTGATCGTGGAACTGCATCGTAAGAGTCGGAGGGGGTAGAGGGACTGTCTCCAGGAGTAACGGTGATGTGCAGGTGGGGGTAGTAAGAAGGGAATCTAACTAGGAACTGCTAAGAAAGGTGCGAGGAAGTTTCGGAAAGCCTACTCTAGGATAGAAGAGGAAAGTAAAGGAAGAGAAGGGTGTGAGACACTCAATATAAATGCTGCGATAAAAGTTGAAGTGGTGCGATAAAAATAAGAGAGTTACGATAAAAATCGAAGAGGTGCGATAAAAATAAGAAAGTCGCAGTGAAATGGAAGGGTCGGACAGTGAGAGAAGGTAATATAAAGTGAAGGGACTGGGTCTAGGACTAAGGATAGGCTCTGAGACGAAGGGGGAAGGACGGTGTATCTGGATTGTCTGGGGGTTCTCTGTATTGTGTGTCTAGTGGCTCATACATGGAGGTATATAAGCTGTAAGGACAAAGGAAGAGGGATGAAAGGAGTATACTATATGGGGATATCAGAGAGAGGGGCATATGTATCATAAAGGAAGAGTATAGGGGATGATGCATAAGAAAGTAGAACAAAGAAAACAAAGGAAATACTTCGAAATGCGATAACTAAAGATCTCTGAAGTCGCAGATGATCGCAATAGTCGCAACTTGATCGCAAGGTCGAAGAGTGTCAGATTGATGTGAATCGCATAGAATCGTGAGATATATCAAATCGGAGGCCAGGATCGTACAGTGCATATCAACGGTGTCAGAGAGAAGTGTTGATACTATCGATCGCCATAGTCGGGTACCATGGACTTCATTTATCTGATACATGAAACCATATAGTCGATCGATCCAATCATCGAAGTCGTTGTCATCCGGTTGCGACAAGTCGCCTGGTTGAGGGGGTCGTCGAGAAAGGCCGTCAGGGCCGTGACTAGTTCCTTATACATGTACAAGTGTAAAATGGAATGTCAATATCGATACTATCCAATGATTGATGCTGGCGCTGGGGACAATGTCGGGGTTGTTTAGCATTCCTTTGATGTATCGTGCATCGACCTCAACTACAAGGTTGTGAACTCCAATAACATAAAGTCGGAGGGCTCTCAAAGCTCTAAAAAGCCCATATATCTCGAGCTTCGGTTGTGAGAATCGTCGTTCACGGTCGTTGAGTGTGATTGAGCCGAATTGATTATAAAAACGTTTTCGCATATCTTCCATATTGCACTGGGATAGATAGAATCCAACTGCGATGTATGACGTGTCGACTGCGAGGATAACAGGGGCGTCCGACTTATAGTCGATCGCACGAAGTGCTGGAGAATCGAGAACTGCTTGTTTGAGATCATTTTGTGCGGCGATTTGATCTGGACCAAATTCGAAAGGAGCGTCCTTGCGAGTAAGCTTGTTCAGATGATGGGCACGATGCCCGAAGTTGCGAATAAAGATCCTGCATAGACCAACTGTTCCGAGGAATGTGCGAATGTTGGAGAGGTTTTGACATGGTCCCCACTTCTCTATTACGGAGACCTTTGAGCTCTCGGGAAGCCGACCATGATACGTGCAGCGATGGCCGACAACGATTATCTCTTCTACAAAGACAAACAATTTGAGACCTGAAAAAGTGCCTCCACTGTACTTCATTCGTTGGACAACGCGATCCAAGTTCTGGAAGTGTTCCCACACAAATCGTGGAATACCTGTGTTCTGTGGGATGGTTTCATACGAACCGTCTTCTCGGATGTATCGGGTTGGTGGTCCTTTAACAGGAACGTCGTCGATGTAAGGAATTGTGATGTCGGGGATCTCAGGCTGAAGGATAAACGTGACGTCGTCGTGGAAGATCGGTACTGAGTTAGTCCACCCCATTGGTAAAGTGACTAGTCGAAGGGCTCCAAAGGGGGTCTGGAAGGTCGTGAGGTCGCGCGATTTTTCTGCGATGAGGCGTTCATCATATCCGACGTAAAGATCCAACATTGCTCCGCAGGCACGGTTTGCGAAGCGTTCGGCGATGTGCTCTGGAATCGGGGTAACACCAGAGTGTTGTATCATGACTTTGTTAAGAGGTTCAAGGCTGTGGACAAGACGAAGTGAAGCTCCACCTTTCTTCAATACCATGAACCATCGTGAGCGATATGAGGAGTTTGAGGGTTCGTATACGCCAGCTTCGATCTTTCTGCGAATAACGCGACAAACTTCGTCGTAAATCCCAGGAGGTATTGGAATATTCTTCTCGACCCAAGGGTTATGTGGTACGACCGGAAATTCAACTGGAGGAAAGTCGGTTCGAAAGCTTCCTCGTTCGAGATCTGTCCATGCGAAACCATCGTTTTGTTTACACATGAAATCGTGCAAAAAGGCGCGTTCGGAAGGCCACAAAAAGTCGGTTGAGTGTACCTTGTCTAGTGCGATTCATCGTTCCTCGGTATAGCGACCGGTTGGTTGAAAGGGGGGAGGGTTGGGATCCAACAAAGGCATGTCGGCTAAAGGATCTCCTTTAATAGATCGAATGATACGAAATTAGTCAGGTAGTTCTGCGATAACTGGCTTGGTCTTCTTTGCGACAGGTTTGTACTTCTTCTTTGCTGAGAGGAAGATTGGTGCGAAGTCAGCGAGAGCATGTTTTTGAGATGGTCGCGGGGGTTCATCAGACGATTGGTAATACGGGGAAATACGATCGGCATTGTAATTTGATGCTACGACAGGAAAGTCGCAGGCTGAGATATATACATGGGCTAAAGAAGACGAGGGACGGTCAGGCATATCTGGTGGTACAACTGAAAACGCATCTATAGAGGCCGTAGCTTTTTTATGATCATATGAAATGATGCACGCAACTTCTCCCTGACTATCGATCAGTTCCTTGAGTTGCGAAAATCCTTTGCGGCATGTCGAGAAGGAGGACACTGATGACGGGGAGGGCCCCTAGCGATCGTGGGAATTGTCGCGCGTTGTCGAGAGTTTGGATCGCAGATCGTGATCATTTGGTCTTCATTCGTGTAGTTCTTCACGAGGCTTTCCGTTAAAACGTCGAAGGGCCGTCCTAAAAGGATGTCGTAGGCCGGCGATCGAATAACATGCATTTGAAGATAGAGCGTAATTGTTCTGATGCAACAGGGCACATTTCTCGCAAGACCCAGAGACTGGTCGATCTCGCCATTTGCTGACTGCATGTTGAGTTTGATCGAGGGGTCGTATATAAGGCCGAGATCGTGGCAGACAGCTTCTGACATCGCAATTATCTGGGAACCCAGATCGACAATGCTTTCGACTTCTTCCTGGTGGTTCACGAACAGATAAATGGACCGGAGAGCGTGTGATTCTTTAGCAACAACCCATGTTTCGTCTACTTCTCCCGGGGGGAGAGTATTGAGATATACTTCGTAGGGGTCGTCGATGATGATAGGTTGAGGGAGCTCCTTGGTTTCAGCGTCGTGAAGTGTTTCGAAAAATGGAAGGTCATCGTCGTCGTCATCGTTGTCGTCATTGTCGTCTTCCACAGTCACAATATTCATCTTGCGAACGTTTTGAGGTGTTACACGTTTAGGCGTGATATTGTCGCGAGCTTTCTGCCGAACTTCCGGTGATAACGACAGAAGTTGTTTCTGCATGAGCATAATGCACGGCGTCTCCATCGCACGTTTGTAGACTTCATCGGCGATTTTCGTGTCTTGGATGGGAGCGTGAGTGCGATACGCGATATCCTTTTCTTTTGACGCTTTTGGGAGAGACGCGAAGTTCTTCTCATGCGGAGGGAGGTAAGCTGGTTCGCAAGCTTTTGTGAACGGATGAGTCGGTGGCTCTGCTTCCTTCGTGGTCTCCGCAGAAATTACACTTGTCAGAGACAGCACCTCGAACTCTTTCCTGAGGTCGCGCATAAGTTGTCGCTTGAGACTGCTGGGGGGTGAGTGCTTTTATCAGAGTCGTCGTGAGTTTGTCGAAAATCGTAGAGAGATCTTCAGTTTTGACGGTTGGCTGCGATGGTGCAATCGCGATTGACTGTGTCGCAGACGGAGGTTCGTATGACGAGGGTGATCCTCCGTGTAAAACGTATTTAGTGGCTTCGTGAATGCTCTCGAGAGAGCAGGGATCGTCAGGGAAGTGATCAGGGAATTTAAGGTGTAGACGATACTTGATAGACTTCCAAAGGTCCTCTTGGAAGCCTCTAATGAAAGCGCGACTGACTTCTGCTTCCGAAATCCTATTCTTCAATCGAAGAAATGATGTAATGTTCAGGAAACCTCTATAGTAGTTTCCGAGCTCGGTCGCGTCGTGAATGCCTAGATGAAGTTGTTCGCCGATCAGTTTGTCCATGTCAGCGATTGACCATTTTCTCTCGTCTTCAGCCCCGGGGTAAAGGGCGATTACTGCCTTTATGAAGTCTTCGAATGAAGTCCCAGCGGCATACGCAGGAAGGGCACTCCATAGATTGGAGGAGTCGACGTCGACGTAGTGTTGTGTGAACTTCTTCATTTCTTGATCGTCTGTGATCCCGCTGTAGAGGGTACAACCTCTGTGGCCACAGAATCCCATCAAAAGACGCACTTTACTACTCGTCCACGAACCCGTCCATCACTCCATCCTAATCCGGCGCACTCTATCCTAAAACCGACAACAATCACACGTCAATTCCGGACAAGTCCGCACTCAAACCCGGACCCGAATCCCAAGCCCCTCTCTTACCGATCACAATGGCACCAATATACGTCGGAACCCTCTGCCCTCGGAACCCTCTACCCTCCAAGTCCGATCCAAAACCCGACCACTCCCGCAGTAGTATAAAGAGGACTCCCGCATACCCGTAATAAGTAGATACCTAGAACCCCAGAATCGATCCCTCGTAGTTCCCTTAGACTTGTACTTCCCATATCCACAATCACAAATCCTTAACCTCTTATATCATTTCCCATCGTTCCCGCCTCGTCTCCTCACCGTTATGTTCACCGAGTTGAAACCCGATGTCGGATTACGTCGGATAACTCCAGACTTCACCGGAAACTATCTCTTTATCTCTATTTACCCTCGGATTTCTATCCTCTTTGACTAGTCAATACTGACGACGCCCTTGTCACTATTACGCTGACCTCTATCTAGTATCCCTTTCGGAGCTAGACCTGAACTACGCATCACACCGCATTTCGTGTATAGAAGTTCGAGGTCCTCGAAATACCTCCGAAGTTCCCTAGGTTTGGAGGCTGAAAACGACGGTGCAGTCGAGTGCAAGCGTGCTGGCATAGTGGGGACTACAGCGGCCATGGCGATATGTGTTCTAGTGGGATTGGTGGTTTCAGATATTTGCGAAATCGAATGTCGAGGAGGAGTGTCTATGAAAAATCGCGAGAGATCAGATTCAGAATCGATATTTTCTGGTGGTTCGGAGGATCGTAGTGCGATTCGAAGTTCTTGGTCGAGTGACTGGGGAGGATGAGAAGAGGTTGTTGAAGGTGTTTCGAATGATGTCGGACTTGATGGAGTAGAAAGTTCTTCTGGCGACGGAGTGGTATTCTGTCGTATGTTGTCGTAGCGAAGTGCTAAGGGTTCAGAGATTGAAGAAGTCAGGGAATCAGGTAAATGACTCGTCGACTGGGTATTGTCGGGGGATGGTGGTAGTGGTCGAGATCGAAGGTTATATCTATAGAAGGCCAGAATTGGTCGCAATATAGATGGGACCGTTGGCGACGGAGGTTCTGAATCGGAGGAAACTAACGGAGTTAGTGGCTACAAGGGAGGAGAAGGTGTAGAAGCTATCTTCGAAGTAATCTAAAAAAATACTGCCTCGCAGTGGGCTCCAAAATGATACGCTATGGGAAGCTGTAAAGGGGGAGATCCCCAAACAAACTACTTATTAGGTGAATGCGAGGAGGCGAAGATGTCTACTACACGTAGAAAGGTATAGAGGGAGATAGAAACTACTATAAAGTTTCCGAACGATGCGAACGTACATGCGACAGTTGCGATTAACTGTGCGACTTCGCGAACACGGTCGTGACGAAGATATCAATATCGGGTGACGAGGATAGACAAACTCAAGACTATAACTTGAGTTTGAAGCTAAAGGGGGAGCTTTATAGCTCTGAGACTAAGATCGAATGGGAGGGAAGTCGTAGATTTCTCTGTCTCTCTAGCTACAATACATGAGCTTTTTATACTACGACAATCGGAAAGTCGGAACGAAATATCAGAGAATCGGGAAGACTAGAAATAAAGGATCGAATAGGAGTGAACGTAAGAAAGGATTCTAAGATAAAGAAATATCGATAGGAGTCAGTAAGAGTGCGAAGAAAGGAATCAAATGATGAAATTAGTACAAAGACATAAGAAAGGAAGAGATAGGGGAGCGATGTACTGTGTGATATAACAGGATATATGGTAGAGAAGCGAGGCAAAAAGTGAAATGAAATGAGATGACATGGTGTCCGACGGGAACGGTATCGGTCCGATGTAGAATAGCTTTGTTTTGTGGGTGCGACAAGTTTGGAAGCAATCGATGGTTGTCGAGAGATGTCGCAAGAGATCGCAGACGTTCGTTAGATCGTGAGGTATCGGGATATGGTCGATGGAGAGGTATAGTACGTCCGATTCGCATATTCGGAGTATAGGATCGTATGATGCGTATCACCGGGCGTGGGTACATCTGTTACCCCCACTATGTTGCCTGCATGGGTTTTCTCCCCCCATCGCATAGCGTTGACTGATGGCTAACATTGTAAAAACTCCATCAATATATAGCAATTACTTCCAGAATGTGAGTTATCTTCATTTTGCCTTCATCCTGATTTTCACCTGTGTTTTAGACAAATATGACAGACACTTATACTGCTGACATCACCCTGTTGGAGCCGTATGCTTATTTTTCATGCCAAAAATTTTATTATCGGTCACTGTGTGTGTGCGTCCCTCCTTTTTATCTACCTTTGTTCTGTATTTATCAATATTCTGCAGTGGAAACAATGGATTGCGACACTTTGGTCACGTCCTGAAGGTTCGTTACCTTTTACTCTTTAAACCACTTTCTCATAGGTTTCGCAGTCTTTCGGTTATGTCACCAGTCCCTGGATGGTTTCCTCTTGGCCTTCAGGTGATTATCTTATGTCTGCTTTCCCACTGTGTCCATTGTCCTTGTGCATGCACATGTCTTTTCCCCCTTGTGGGTGTCTACCCTTGCATTTACCATGCATGTCCACTCTTGTCCAACCATGCAATGTCAATAACCTGTCTGCTATATCTGCCAATGTCAACATGTCTACCAATGTCAACATGTCTACCATTGTCAAAATGTCTAGTTGTAATACACCCCATTTGCCTTTACCCCTGACAGATCTCCTTGTACAAATCATGTTGAAATTGTCATGTGTGTGACATGGCTCAATCTTTCATATACCATCTCACCAACCATCTCACCAACATTGTACATAGACTGTCATGGGTTCACCATATTTTAGCTGATCTATATCACTGGTTGGTTCAGTTTTATGCTTTGCCTAAACATAATAATTCTATGATGTGTCGCACTTTGTCACTTCTTGCTCATCGTAATCTTATGTTATCTCATGATTTTCGTGCATTGATGGACTTATTGAAGATGCCATCAAAAATTTCACATTTGTGCAAGTATAGTTCAAAAGGTGTGATATACTCATCATGTTTAATACATTTTCATACCCTTGGCCTTCAACTCCCCACATCCATGAATCTACACTGGTTATTTATCATTCATGATATGCTTTCTGTCTTGAGGAGTCTGTTAGTCCACAAGGCTATTCATCAAAATGGTTCCCACCTTATTGCATATTTAAAGTCCTGTCAACTTCAATTGTTATACTCCTCCAGTGTGTTGATGCAACCTGTAATGAGTTCATGGAAAGTTATGGCTGCAAAGCCTGTGGGTGGAGGAAGGTCTTATCTATTTCCTGTTAATTCTATACTTCCATATATAACAAATGGTAATAATGACATTGATCCCAAGTCTTCTTATCATTTTGTTGATTATGTCAATCAACCTGATATCATCTCTTATCCTGTTGACAAGTTTGTTCACACTACGATCCCTTTGCTTGACATTATTCCACACATACCTGTTTACATGATACAAAAGATTGCTAAATTTCATGGCATTTCTATTGGCTCTCATCTACCTAAAAAGAACATAATAGCCCACTTTGATGAACACAACTGCTCTAATTGTAGTGCATATATTAGCATATTCTCTGTTGTAATGAGTCAAGAAGGAAAAAAACAACTAAGTAAACCTGGGTCTTTGTCAGTAATTCAAATTCATGATCGTCATAAAAGAAGATGGGACATTTATGCAGCAAAGAAATCCCAACAATCCACTTCCAAAAGTGATCCACATTACACTTCTAATAAGTCTGAACAGTGTAATTCAACCAAGTCTCCAGAGAGTGAATTAGAAATATCTCAAATGTGCACATTTCCCCCCCTGCTTTATCTTCAGAATTGGCTCACACTGTTATTTCTGACTTTTGTAGTAGTTCAACACCTAGTCAATTTGAGGAATCAGGGTGTGCTGTGTGTGGTGAATTAAAACCATTGAGCAACTTAAGTCGATTAAAGAGTATAAAAGGTATGCTTAGTATCCTTGAAGCACCTGGTGTAACAAGGATTGAACGGAAAAAACCAGCAGAGAAAATTTAGGAATTTAAGGGCCCAGTTTTAGATTATCAATATGATAAGGTATGTCAAGATTGTCGAAGTTGTATAAGAAATGGAAAAGTTCCCAAACTTGCTCTTGCAAATGGACTTTGGCTAGGCTGCATACCTAAAGAACTTGCTGAGCTTCGATTTGTAGAAAAGCTGCTGGTAGCTCGCATACGTCACAATTGCTGCTTTGTACGTGTTGCATCAGGTATGAGAAAAATGACATCCCATGTTGTTGCTTTTCAGTCACCCATTCCATTGGTGTATCAGGCGCTACCACCTCCTATTGAGGAACTTGATGATGTCTTAGCTATTTTATTCACTGGCCCTTGTAAACCTACAGAAAAGGATTTTCAACGAACACCACTGTTGGTGCAAAGGAACTATCTTGCAAAAGCTCTTGAATGGTTAAAGATAAACCATATGGATTACCATGATTTGAACATATCTTATAAAAATCTTGCAGAATACCCTGAGGACAGCCCACCTGTCTCTGTAGAATACCGTCAAAAAGATACAAACAAAGTTCCAGAAGGGACAAGTGTGTTTGATAATGAAAATGAAGATGGAACTGAACAAGGTGATTGTCCCTTTGTTGTTCATGGACTAGCTGGGGAGGATCTAGACACTAAGACAGTTAACTCTCTTAAAGGGATTGCATTAAGACATCTTAATCATGGTGGGAAAATGTTAGCTATTGGCCATTCCTCCAGGTGTGAATCTATTTTCAAGAACCCAGAGCTTTATCCACAAATGTTCCCTTGGTTATTTCCTTATGGAATGGGTGGAATAGGTTCTACATCACTTTCAGATGCAGAACACAAACGCCACCTTCTTATGTATCATGATAAACATTTTCAAACAGATATATATTTCCCTTTTGTTGCATTTAGTCATGCTCAAGTGAAGGCAAGCTCAACTGGTGGATTTTTACTTGCAGACAAGGCAAAATTCAGTGATATAGCTACTCGCTTGTTGAGAGTTGACCAAAATGTTTTGACATCATTGGCCAAGAGACTATCAGAAGGAGAAGTTGTGAAACCAGTTGGCCAAGAGGAGTTGGATTGTTACCAAATAGTTCAGGACCTGGATCATGTTGCAGGTAAAGTAAGTGGATCTATTACAAGCAAGAAGTTTATGAGAAATGAAATTTTGTCTCTGATCTCTTATTGTGGAGCTCCATCATGGTATATCACTTTATCTCCAGCTGATGTTAAGCATCCAATTTGTTTGTATTTTGCTGACACAAAAGAAAAATTTGACCCAACAATTAGACAAAGTGATGAGCGAATTCGCCTTATTGCTAAAAATCCAGTAGCTGGTGCATGATTCTTTCACTTCATGGTCAGTCTGTTTATTAAGCATATCTTGGGTGTAGATGCAGATCATCCTGGTGTATATGGTGATACTTCAGCTTATTATGGAACAGTTGAGCAACAAGGTCGCCTTACTCTGCACCTACACATATTGCTCTGGATACATGGATGTTTAACACCACAGGAGATAAGGAAGCGCATACTAGATCCATTTTCAGACTTTCAGAAGAAACTTATTGAGTATTTGGAAAGCACACATGTTGGTGAATTTTTTACTGGAACACAAGATGAAGTTTTGAAAAATGTTGAAGAGGCTTCACAATCAGCCAATTATTTAGACCCAACACAAACATTACCAGAGGCACCACCTAAGCCTTGTGCAACAAAGTGTGGCAATTGTCATATGTGTCGAGATTTAAGCTTATGGGACAATAAGTTCAAGTATGTTGTTGATGATATTTTGGCAAAATCTAACATACATCACTGTTCCACTAACAAGAACAAAGATGGGTCTCTTCATAAATCACGCCAGTATGTTGGATGCTTGGACAATAAGTGGGGAAACTGTAAAGCACGATTTCCTCGTGCTGTGATTTACCAGACTGAAGTAGATCCTGAAAATGGAGCACTTAATATGAAGAAAGCTGAGCCAATGATAAATACTGTTACACCTCTGCTTACTTATCTAGTTCGTTCTAACACAGATGTGACAAGCTTGAAATCTGGAACTGCAATTAAAGGTGTGATTCTCTACGTTTCAGATTACATTACCAAAATCTCTTTAAAAACTCATGTTATATTCGATACAATCTGTGCAATGTTTCAAAAAAATAGTGAAATGATTAGTGGTAGTGAACCTCAAAAAGAAAAAGCACGTCGTCTTATGACAAAAATTGTTAATAATCTGAGTGCAAAGATGGAAATTGGATCACCAATGGCTTGTATGTATCTTTTACGTAACCCAGATCATTATACAAACTATCGTTTTGCTCCATTCTATTGGCAGAGTTATATTAATGAAGCACGTAAGGCCTGGCATTCAGAGGACACTAAAGATAATGTTGAGAAGGTGGCTGTTATTAAATGCAAAGGACATATTATTGGTCTGTCTCCAGTTTATGATTATATATACCGTCCTCATGAACTGGAAGATATGTGCTTATATGATTGGATCAGTCGCTGCTCACGTGAAAAGCTTCCTGAGCCTAAAAAGAGCAAGAATGACAACGATAAATTTTTTGTTGTTGATCCTGATGAAAGCACAGGCCATAATATGTCTCTTGCATCTAAAGTTACTGCAGATGTATCTCATGAAGGTGTATCTGATGCAGACTGTGGACATGACTATATTGATTTGGCTGAGACACTAGGTGCAAAAAGGCCTTTGGGGGTGATACAAATAAATTGCCCATACAAAACAAAATCCTAAATTCAGGACTTGTAAAATAGATATCTAAATACATTACTAAAGTTGATATTTCTCCACACCTTTGGAAAATTGGAAATAACTATCAAAAGGTCATATGTGGATTCATAAAAAGTCCGAAATTTGCATATCTTGTGAAGAATCTGGAATGATATAGTAAATATAAATTTCTCAAAGATGCACATTTGGGATTTGGTATTATATTCAGGAATCTCCAAATCTGAAGTTTGAAGGTTTCCAAAATTCTACTGCATTTGATTATTTGAAGTTTCTCAAAGTTATTAAAATGTTTGAAATTTGAATTTGAATTCAGAAAACTTGAAAGGCAATGACACATTTCATATTTGGAGATTCCTAAATACATTAACCAGTAGTGGACCAGTACTTGCCTGGTACTTGACTGGTACTGGCCCAGGAAGTGACCAGGGACAAAGTTAGTGAAAGTAAATGATATGATGATTTGAATGTCCTGGATTGGCGTTGTATTGCTGGAATGCTTCATGGGATACTGATCCTCAGCCATGGAATTCCATCTGAATGGCCTGGATATGTCTGGGGTTGCTGGGAATCTACATGGGATACTGATCCTCAACCACGGGATTGCATTTGAATGGCCTGGATTTGTGTGGATGTGCAGCGATTCTTCGTGGGATACTGAACCTGAGCCACTGGATTGCATCTGAATGGCCTGGATTTGACTGGGATTGCTGGGAATCTACATGGGATACTGATCCTCAACCACTGGATTGGGTTTGAATGGCTGGGATTTGTGTGGATGTGCTGCGATGCCTGATGGGATACTAAACCTGAGCCACTAAAGGGCATCTGAATGGCCTGAATGTGTCTGGATGGGCAGCGATTCCTCGTGGGATACTGGGGCCTGGATTTGTGTGAAATTAGTCAAGGTCAGTATCCCACGTAGATTCCCAGCAATTCCAGTCAAATCCACGCCAGTCAGATGCAATCCAGTGGCTCAGGGTCAGTATCCCACGTATATTCCCAGCCATTCCAGTCAAGTCCACTCCAGTGAGATGCAATGCAGTGGCCTAGGGTCAGTATCCCACGAAGAATTGCTGCATATCCACACAAAGCCACGCCAGTCAGATGCAATCCAGTGGCTCAGGGTCAGTATCCCACGTATATTCCCAGCCATTCCAGTGAAATCCACTCCAGTCAGATGCAATGCAGTGGCTCAGGGTCAGTATCCCACGTAGATTCCCAGCAATTCCAGTCAAATCCACGCCAGTCAGATGCAATCCAGTGGCTCAGGGTCAGTATCCCACGTAGATTCCCAGCCATTCCAGTCAAGTCCACTCCAGTGAGATGCAATGCAGTGGCCTAGGGTCAGTATCCCACGAAGAATTGCTGCATATCCACACAAAGCCACGCCAGTCAGATGCAATCCAGTGGCTCAGGGTCAGTATCCCACGTACATTCCCAGCAATTCCAGTGAAATCCACTCCAGTCAGATGCAATGCAGTGGCTCAGGGTCAGTATCCCACGTAGATTCCCAGCAATTCCAGTCAAATCCACGCCAGTCAGATGAAATCCAGTGGCTCAGGGTCAGTATCCCACGTATATTCCCAGCCATTCCAGTCAAGTCCACTCCAGTGAGATGCAATGCAGTGGCCCAGGGTCAGTATCCCACGAAGAATTGCTGCTTATCCACACAAATCCACACCAGTCAGATGTAATCCAGTGGCTCAGGGTCAGTATCCCACGTACATTCCCAGCAATTCCAGTCAAATCCACTCCAGTCAGATGCAATGCAGTGGCCTAGTGTCAGTATCCCACGAAGAATTGCTGCATATCCACGCAAAGCCACGCCAGTCAGATGCAATCCAGTGGCTCAGGGTCAGTATCCCACGTAGATTCCCAGCAATTCCAGTCAAATCCACGCCAGTCAGATGCAATGCAGTGGCTCAGGGTCAGTATCCCACGTAGATTCCCAGCAATTCCAGTCAAATCCACGCCAGTCAGATGCAATCCAGTGGCTCAGGGTCAGTATCCCACGTAGATTCCCAGCCATTCCAGTCAAGTCCACTCCAGTGAGATGCAATGCAGTGGCCTAGGGTCAGTATCCCACGAAGAATTGCTGCATATCCACACAAATCCACGCCAGTCAGATGCAATCCAGTGACTCAGGATAAGTATCCCACGAAGAATTGCTGCATATCCACACAAATCCACGCCAGTCAGATGCAATGCAGTGGCTCAGGGTCAGTATGGCACGTAGATTCCCAGCAATTCCAGTCAAATCCATGCCAGTCAGATGCAATCCAGTGGCTCAGGGTCAGTATCCCACGTATATTCCCAGCAATTCCTGTCAAATCCACTCCAGTCAGATGCAATGCAGTGGCCTAGTGTCAGTATCCCACCAAGAATTGCTGCATATCCACACAAATCCACACCAGTCAGATGCAATCCAGGGGCTCAGGGTCAGTATGCCACGTAGATTCTCAGCAATTCCAGTTAAATGCACGCCAGTGAGATGCAATGCAGTGGCTCAGGGTCAGTATGCCACGTAGATTCCCAGCAATTCCAGTCAAATCCACGCCAGTCAGATGCAATCCAGTGGCTCAGGGTCAGTATCCCACGTAGATTCCCAGCAATTCCAGTCAAATCCACGCCAGTCAGATGAAATCCAGTGGCTCAGGGTCAGTATCCCACGTATATTCCCAGCCATTCCAGTCAAGTCCACTCCAGTGAGATGCAATGCAGTGGCCCAGGGTCAGTATCCCACGAAGAATTGCTGCTTATCCACACAAATCCACACCAGTCAGATGTAATCCAGTGGCTCAGGGTCAGTATCCCACGTACATTCCCAGCAATTCCAGTCAAATCCACTCCAGTCAGATGCAATGCAGTGGCCTAGTGTCAGTATCCCACGAAGAATTGCTGCATATCCACGCAAAGCCACGCCAGTCAGATGCAATCCAGTGGCTCAGGGTCAGTATCCCACGTAGATTCCCAGCAATTCCAGTGAAATCCACTCCAGTCAGATGCAATGCAGTGGCTCAGGGTCAGTATCCCACGTAGATTCCCAGCAATTCCAGTCAAATCCACGCCAGTCAGATGAAATCCAGTGGCTCAGGGTCAGTATCCCACGTATATTCCCAGCCATTCCAGTCAAGTCCACTCCAGTGAGATGCAATGCAGTGGCCCAGGGTCAGTATCCCACGAAGAATTGCTGCTTATCCACACAAATCCACGCCAGTCAGATGTAATCCAGTGGCTCAGGGTCAGTATCCCACGTACATTCCCAGCAATTCCAGTCAAATCCACTCCAGTCAGATGCAATGCAGTGGCCTAGTGTCAGTATCCCACGAAGAATTGCTGCATATCCACACAAAGCCACGCCAGTCAGATGCAATCCAGTGGCTCAGGGTCAGTATCCCACGTAGATTCCCAGCAATTCCAGTGAAATCCACTCCAGTCAGATGCAATGCAGTGGCTCAGGGTCAGTATCCCACGTAGATTCCCAGCAATTCCAGTCAAATCCACGCCAGTCAGATGAAATCCAGTGGCTCAGGGTCAGTATCCCACGTATATTCCCAGCCATTCCAGTCAAGTCCACTCCAGTGAGATGCAATGCAGTGGCCCAGGGTCAGTATCCCACGAAGAATTGCTGCTTATCCACACAAATCCACGCCAGTCAGATGTAATCCAGTGGCTCAGGGTCAGTATCCCACGTACATTCCCAGCAATTCCAGTCAAATCCACTCCAGTCAGATGCAATGCAGTGGCCTAGTGTCAGTATCCCACGTACATTCCCAGCAATTCCAGTCAAATCCACGCCAGTCAGATGCAATCCAGTGGCTCAGGGTCAGTATCCCACGTACATTCCCAGCAATTCCAGTGAAATCCACTCCAGTCAGATGCAATGCAGTGGCTCAGGGTCAGTATCCCACGTAGATTCCCAGCAATTCCAGTCAAATCCACGCCAGTCAGATGAAATCCAGTGGCTCAGGGTCAGTATCCCACGTATATTCCCAGCCATTCCAGTCAAGTCCACTCCAGTGAGATGCAATGCAGTAGCCTAGGGTCAGTATCCCACGAAGAATTGCTGCATATCCACACAAATCCACGCCAGTCAGATGCAATCCAGTGCCTCAGGGTCAGTATCCCACGTATATTCCCAGCCATTCCAGTCAAATCCACACCGGTCAGATGCAATCCAGTGACTCAGGGTCAGTATCCCACGTATATTCCCAGCCATTCCAGTCAAGTCCACTCCAGTGAGATGCAATGCAGTGGCCTAGGGTCAGTATCCCACGAAGAATTGCTGCATATCCACACAAAGCCACGCCAGTCAGATGCAATCCAGTGCCTCAGGGTTAGTATCCCATGTACATTCCCAGCAATTCCAGTCAAATCCACGCCAGTCAGATGCAATGCAGTGGCCTAGGGTCAGTATCCCACGAAGAATTGCTGCATATCCACACAAAGCCACGCCAGTCAGATGCAATCCAGTGGCTCAGGGTCAGTATCCCACGTACATTCCCAGCAATTCCAGTGAAATCCACTCCAGTCAGATGCAATGCAGTGGCTCAGGGTCAGTATCCCACGTAGATTCCCAGCAATTCCAGTCAAATCCACGCCAGTCAGATGAAATCCAGTGGCTCAGGGTCAGTATCCCACGTATATTCCCAGCCATTCCAGTCAAGTCCACTCCAGTGAGATGCAATGCAGTGGCCTAGGGTCAGTATCCCACGAAGAATTGCTGCATATCCACACAAAGCCACGCCAGTCAGATGCAATCCAGTGTCTCAGGGTCAGTATCCCACGTACATTCCCAGCAATTCCAGTGAAATCCACTCCAGTCAGATGCAATCCAGTGGCTCAGGGTCAGTATCCCACGTAGATTCCCAGCCATTCCAGTCAAGTCCACTCCAGTGAGATGCAATGCAGTGGCCTAGGGTCAGTATCCCACGAAGAATTGCTGCATATCCACACAAATCCAAGCCAGTCAGATGCAATCCAGTCCCTCAGGGTTAGTATCCCATGTACATTCCCAGCAATTCCAGTCAAATCCACTCCAGTCAGATGCAATGCAGTGGCCTAGGGTCAGTATCCCACGTAGATTCCCAGCAATTCCAGTCAAATCCACGCCAGTCAGATGCAATCCAGTGCCTCAGGGTTAGTATCCCATGTACATTCCCAGCAATTCCAGTCAAATCCACGCCAGTCAGATGCAATCCAGTGGCCTAGGTTCAGTATCCCACGAAGAATTGCTGCATATCCACACAAATCCACGCCAGTCAGATGCAATCCAGTGGCTCAGGGTCAGTATGCCACATGGATTCCCAGCAATTCCAGTCAAATCCATGCCAGTCAGATGCAATCCACTGCCTCAGGGTCAGTATCCCACGTATATTCCCAGCAATTCCAGTCAAATCCACTCCAGTCAGATGCAATGCAGTGGCCTAGGGTCAGTATCCCACGAAGAATTGCTGCATATCCACACAAAGCCACGCCAGTCAGATGCAATCCAGTGCCTCAGGGTTAGTATCCCATGTACATTCCCAGCAATTCCAGTCAAATCCATGCCAGTCAGATGCAATCCAGTCCCTCAGGGTCAGTATCCCACGTAGATTCCCAGCCATTCCAGTCAAGTCCACTCCAGTGAGATGCAATGCAGTGGCCTAGGGTCAGTATCCCACGAAGAATTGCTGCATATCCACACAAAGCCACGCCAGTCAGATGCAATCCAGTGGCTCAGGGTCAGTATCCCACGTACATTCCCAGCAATTCCAGTGAAATCCACTCCAGTCAGATGCAATGCAGTGGCTCAGGGTCAGTATCCCACGTAGATTCCCAGCAATTCCAGTCAAATCCACGCCAGTCAGATGAAATCCAGTGGCTCAGGGTCAGTATCCCACGTATATTCCCAGCCATTCCAGTCAAGTCCACTCCAGTGAGATGCAATGCAGTAGCCTAGGGTCAGTATCCCACGAAGAATTGCTGCATATCCACACAAATCCACGCCAGTCAGATGCAATCCAGTGCCTCAGGGTCAGTATCCCACGTATATTCCCAGCCATTCCAGTCAAATCCACACCGGTCAGATGCAATCCAGTGACTCAGGGTCAGTATCCCACGTATATTCCCAGCCATTCCAGTCAAGTCCACTCCAGTGAGATGCAATGCAGTGGCCTAGGGTCAGTATCCCACGAAGAATTGCTGCATATCCACACAAAGCCACGCCAGTCAGATGCAATCCAGTGCCTCAGGGTTAGTATCCCATGTACATTCCCAGCAATTCCAGTCAAATCCACGCCAGTCAGATGCAATGCAGTGGCCTAGGGTCAGTATCCCACGAAGAATTGCTGCATATCCACACAAATCCAAGCCAGTCAGATGCAATCCAGTCCCTCAGGGTTAGTATCCCATGTACATTCCCAGCAATTCCAGTCAAATCCACTCCAGTCAGATGCAATGCAGTGGCCTAGGGTCAGTATCCCACGTAGATTCCCAGCAATTCCAGTCAAATCCACGCCAGTCAGATGCAATCCAGTGCCTCAGGGTTAGTATCCCATGTACATTCCCAGCAATTCCAGTCAAATCCACGCCAGTCAGATGCAATCCAGTGGCCTAGGTTCAGTATCCCACGAAGAATTGCTGCATATCCACACAAATCCACGCCAGTCAGATGCAATCCAGTGGCTCAGGGTCAGTATGCCACATGGATTCCCAGCAATTCCAGTCAAATCCATGCCAGTCAGATGCAATCCACTGCCTCAGGGTCAGTATCCCACGTATATTCCCAGCCATTCCAGTCAAATCCACTCCAGTCAGATGCAATGCAGTGGCCTAGGGTCAGTATCCCACGTAGATTCCCAGCAATTCCAGTCAAATCCACGCCAGTCAGATGCAATCCAGTGCCTCAGGGTTAGTATCCCATGTACATTCCCAGCAATTCCAGTCAAATCCACGCCAGTCAGATGCAATCCAGTGGCCTAGGTTCAGTATCCCACGAAGAATTGCTGCATATCCACACAAATCCACGCCAGTCAGATGCAATCCAGTGGCTCAGGGTCAGTATGCCACATGGATTCCCAGCAATTCCAGTCAAATCCATGCCAGTCAGATGCAATCCAGTGCCTCAGGGTCAGTATCCCACGTATATTCCCAGCAATTCCAGTCAAATCCACTCCAGTCAGATGCAATGCAGTGGCCTAGGGTCAGTATCCCACGAAGAATTGCTGCATAACCACACAAATCCACGCCAGTCAGATGCAATCCAGTGGCTCAGGGTCAGTATCCCACGAAGAATTGCTGCATATCCACACAAATCCACGCCAGTCAGATGCAATCCAGTGCCTCAGGGTTAGTATCCCATGTACATTCCCAGCAATTCCAGTCAAATCCACGCCAGTCAGATGCAATGCAGTGGCCTAGGGTCAGTATCCCACGAAGAATTGCTGCATATCCACACAAATCCAAGCCAGTCAGATGCAATCCAGTCCCTCAGGGTCAGTATCCCACGTAGATTCCCAGCCATTCCAGTCAAGTCCACTCCAGTGAGATGCAATGCAGTGGCCTAGGGTCAGTATCCCACGAAGAATTGCTGCATATCCACACAAATCCAACCCAGTCAGATGCAATCCACTGCCTCAGGGTCAGTATCCCACGTATATTCCCAGCAATTCCAGTCAAATCCACTCCAGTCAGATGCAATGCAGTGGCCTAGGGTCAGTATCCCACGAAGAATTGCTGCATATCCACACAAATCCAAGCCAGTCAGATGCAATCCAGTCCCTCAGGGTTAGTATCCCATGTACATTCCCAGCAATTCCAGTCAAATCCACTCCAGTCAGATGCAATGCAGTGGCCTAGGGTCAGTATCCCACGTAGATTCCCAGCAATTCCAGTCAAATCCACGCCAGTCAGATGCAATCCAGTGCCTCAGGGTTAGTATCCCATGTACATTCCCAGCAATTCCAGTCAAATCCACGCCAGTCAGATGCAATCCAGTGGCCTAGGTTCAGTATCCCACGAAGAATTGCTGCATATCCACACAAATCCACGCCAGTCAGATGCAATCCAGTGGCTCAGGGTCAGTATGCCACATGGATTCCCAGCAATTCCAGTCAAATCCATGCCAGTCAGATGCAATCCACTGCCTCAGGGTCAGTATCCCACGTATATTCCCAGCAATTCCAGTCAAATCCACTCCAGTCAGATGCAATGCAGTGGCCTAGGGTCAGTATCCCACGAAGAATTGCTGCATAACCACACAAATCCACGCCAGTCAGATGCAATCCAGTGGCTCAGGGTCAGTATCCCACGAAGAATTGCTGCATATCCACACAAATCCACGCCAGTCAGATGCAATCCAGTGCCTCAGGGTTAGTATCCCATGTACATTCCCAGCAATTCCAGTCAAATCCACGCCAGTCAGATGCAATGCAGTGGCCTAGGGTCAGTATCCCACGAAGAATTGCTGCATATCCACACAAATCCAAGCCAGTCAGATGCAATCCAGTCCCTCAGGGTCAGTATCCCACGTAGATTCCCAGCCATTCCAGTCAAGTCCACTCCAGTGAGATGCAATGCAGTGGCCTAGGGTCAGTATCCCACGAAGAATTGCTGCATATCCACACAAATCCAACCCAGTCAGATGCAATCCACTGCCTCAGGGTCAGTATCCCACGTATATTCCCAGCAATTCCAGTCAAATCCACTCCAGTCAGATGCAATGCAGTGGCCTAGGGTCAGTATCCCACGAAGAATTGCTGCATATCCACACAAATCCAAGCCAGTCAGATGCAATCCAGTCCCTCAGGGTTAGTATCCCATGTACATTCCCAGCAATTCCAGTCAAATCCACTCCAGTCAGATGCAATGCAGTGGCCTAGGGTCAGTATCCCACGTAGATTCCCAGCAATTCCAGTCAAATCCACGCCAGTCAGATGCAATCCAGTGCCTCAGGGTTAGTATCCCATGTACATTCCCAGCAATTCCAGTCAAATCCACGCCAGTCAGATGCAATCCAGTGGCCTAGGTTCAGTATCCCACGAAGAATTGCTGCATATCCACACAAATCCACGCCAGTCAGATGCAATCCAGTGGCTCAGGGTCAGTATGCCACATGGATTCCCAGCAATTCCAGTCAAATCCATGCCAGTCAGATGCAATCCACTGCCTCAGGGTCAGTATCCCACGTATATTCCCAGCCATTCCAGTCAAATCCACTCCAGTCAGATGCAATGCAGTGGCCTAGGGTCAGTATCCCACGAAGAATTGCTGCATATCCACACAAATCCAAGCCAGTCAGATGCAATCCAGTCCCTCAGGGTTAGTATCCCATGTACATTCCCAGCAATTCCAGTCAAATCCACGCCAGTCAGATGCAATGCAGTGGCCTAGGGTCAGTATCCCACGAAGAATTGCTGCATATCCACACAAATCCACGCCATTCAGATGCAATCCAGTGAATCAGGATAAGTATCCCACGAAGAATTGCTGCATATCCACACAAATCCACGCCAGTCAGATGCAATCCAGTGCCTCAGGGTTAGTATCCCACGTAGATTCCCAGCAATTCCAGTCAAATCCACACCGGTCAGATGCAATCCAGTGACGCAGGGTCAGTATCCCACGTATATTCCCAGCAATTCCAGTCAAATCCACTCGTGTCAGATGCAATGCAGTGGCCTAGGGTCAGTATCCCACGAAGAATTGCTGCATATCCACACAAATCCACACCATTCAGATGCAATCCAGTGGCTCCGGGTCAGTATCCCACGTAGATTCCCAGCAATTCCAGTCAAATCCACTCCAGTCAGATGCAAACCAGCGCCTTACGGTCAGCATCCCACGAAGAATTGCTGCATATCCACACAAATCCACACCATTCAGATGCAATCCAGTGCCTCAGGGTTAGTATCCCACGTATATTCCCAGCAATTCCAGTCAAATCCACACCATTCAGATGCAATCCACTGCCTCAGGATCAGCATCCCACGTACATTCCCAGCAATTCCAGTCAAATCCACTCCAGTCAGATGCAATGCAGTGGGCTAGGGTCAGTATCGCACGAAGAATTGCTGCATATCCACACAAATCCACGCCAGTCAGATGCAATCCAGTGACTCAGGGTCAGTATCCCACGTACATTCCCAGCAATTCCAGTCAAATCCACTCCAGTCAGATGCAATGCAGTGGCCTAGGGTCAGTATCCCACGAAGAATTGCTGCATATCCACACAAATCCACGCCAGTCAGATGCAATCCAGTGCCTCAGGGTTAGTATCCCATGTACATTCCCAGCAATTCCAGTCAAATCCACTCCAGTCAGATGCAATGCAGTGGCCTAGGGTCAGTATCCCACGAAGAATTGCTGCATATCCACAAAAATCCACGCCAGTCAGATGCAATCCAGTGCCTCAGGGTCAGTATCCCACGTACATTCCCAGCAATTCCAGTCAAATCCACTCCAGTCAGATGCAATGCAGTGGCCTAGGGTCAGTATCCCACGAAGAATTGCTGCATATCCACACAAATCCACACCATTCAGATGCAATCCAGTGGCTCAGGGTCAGTATCCCACGTAGATTCCCAGCAATTCCAGTCAAATCCACTCCAGTCATATGCAAACCAGCGGCTTACGGTCAGCATCCCACGAAGAATTGCTGCATATCCACACAAATCCACACCATTCAGATGCAATCCAGTGGCTCAGGATCAGTATCCCACGTACATTCTGAGCAATTCCAGTCAAATCCACGCCAGTCAGATGCAATGCAGTGGCCTAGGGTCAGTATCCCACGCAGAATTGCTGCATATCCACAAAAATCCACGCCAGCCAGATGCAATCCAGTGCCTCAGGGTTAGTATGCCATGTACATTCCCAGAAATTCCAGTCAAATCCACTCCAGTCAGATGCAATCCAGTGATTCAGGGTCAGTATCCCACGTACATTCCCAGCAATTCCAGTCAAATCCACTCCAGTCAGATGCAATCCAGTGACTCAGGGTCAGTATCCCACGTACATTCCCAGCAATTCCAGTCAAATCCACTCCAGTCAGATGCAATCCAGTGACTCAGGGTCAGTATCCCACGTACATTCCCAGCAATTCCAGTCAAATCCACTCCAGTCAGATGCAATGCAGTGGCCTAGGGTCAGTATCCCATGAAGAATTGCTGCATATCCACACAAATCCACGCCAGTCAGATGCAATCCAGTGACTCAGGGTCAGTATCCCACGTATATTCCCAGCAATTCCAGTCAAATCCAAACCATTCAGATGCAATCCACTGCCTCAGGATCAGCATCCCACGTACATTCCCAGCAATTCCAGTCAAATCCACTCCAGTCAGATGCAATGCAGTGGCCTAGGGTCAGTATCCCACGAAGAATTGCTGCATATCCACACAAATCCACACCATTCAGATGCAATCCAGTGGCTCCGGGTCAGTATCCCACGTAGATTCCCAGCAATTCCAGTCAAATCCACTCCAGTCAGATGCAAACCAGCGCCTTACGGTCAGCATCCCACGAAGAATGGCTGCATATCCACACAAATCCACACCATTCAGATGCAATCCAGTGCCTCAGGGTTAGTATCCCACGTATATTCCCAGCAATTCCAGTCAAATCCACTCCAGTCAGATGCAATCCAGTGACTCAGGGTCAGTATCCCACGTACATTCCCAGCAATTCCAGTCAAATCCACTCCAGTCAGATGCAATGCAGTGGCCTAGGGTCAGTATCCCACGCAGAATTGCTGCATATCCACAAAAATCCACGCCAGCCAGATGCAATCCAGTGCCTCAGGGTTAGTATGCCATGTACATTCCCAGCAATTCCAGTCAAATCCACTCCAGTCAGATGCAATCCAGTGATTCAGGGTCAGTATCCCACGTACATTCCCAGCAATTCCAGTCAAATCCACTCCAGTCAGATGCAATCCAGTGACTCAGGGTCAGTATCCCACGTACATTCCCAGCAATTCCAGTCAAATCCACTCCAGTCAGATGCAATGCAGTGGCCTAGGGTCAGTATCCCACGAAGAATTGCTGCATATCCACACAAATCCACGCCATTCAGATGCAATCCAGTGGCTCAGGGTCAGTATCCCACGTAGATTCCCAGCAATTCCAGTCAAATCCACTCCAGTCAGATGCAAACCAGTGGCTCAGGGTCAGTATCCCACGAAGAATTGCTGCATATCCACACAAATCCACGCCATTCAGATGCAATCCAGTTGCTCAGGGTCAGTATCCCACGTACATTCCCAGCAATTCCAGTCAAATCCACTCCAGTCAGATGCAAACCAGTGGCTTACGGTGTAGAGGTCCACATGTGTGTGGTCTCCGATTCTCATACTTTCCTTTACATTCCCTATTCTCCTACTATCATTTATATTCCTCCTCCCCTTCACTTCATATCCCCTCTCCTTACATTCCTTTCTTCTCACATTTCCCATTCTTCAGTACAGTCCCATTATAGATACTATACAGTAGCTATATAGTGTTCCCTGTACATAGTTACAAACAAGTGAGTTTTGGGTTCTGACCCCACAGACAAGGACTTGCACACCCCGATTCGCGCCTACAACGGCTGCAATCACTACAACTGGAGCCCACTGCGAGGCTTTTGTCACCTCACTTCACTTCCCCTGGGTTTTCTATACCCTTTTGCCATTTTTGGCACCTCACTTTCCTTTTTGGCAGCTATAGCGCCCATTTTCGGCAGCAAAAAGACTACCTGCGCCTCGTCGACGACTCTCGTAGCTTCAGAGCTCCACCATGATGTTATCCGCCCTCCTCTTGCCTTTTTATAGGTTTCCCGCGCCTTTCCGATGGCAGCCATTCCCTCTCGCGAGTCTCAGGGTCACTCCAACATCACATGTCGACAAATCCGACTTTCTCTTGTTGTCAATTTTCCTTAGCGTCTGTCTGTCTCTCTCTTATGTATTCATCTACTATATCATCATCTACCTCCATTCCTTCCTTTTCCGCCTGACTTCTGCCTCGAACGACCCCAAAAATGACCAAACCGCCCAACATGTCGTACAACCACCCGAAACAAGTCGGATTCGAGGACTAGAGGAGCAACACATCGGATTAGCTGAGAAAGGGGTGGAAAGCGAAGGATTTTGTGCCTGTGGACGAAAGTACGTACCGGTTAGTCGGTATAGAGGGTCCTGTGTGGGAAAACACTACCAAATCCGGCAAACCCGCCACCAACCCGCTCCGTTGCTGCCAGACAACGCTCGGACACCCACTCAAGCCCCATACCAACGCAACGGACATACGCAAGGCGACTCGAGATGCCAAACGGCACCCCAACGGCCGTTTTCCGTGGTAGCGGATCACCAACAACGCGCAGCCCCCCAACATCATGACACCCAACCCCACGCACATCCGTTTGACGTCCCACGTCACCGTCCCGCGTCCCAGATCCCCCCAGTCGCCTCAGTCGTCCCAGACGAGCGATTCCCGGCCCAAAACGGTCAACGCGCCAACACGCCACGTCATCACCAACGAGCACGCGTACCCAGCCCGCCCCACGCGTCACCACACATTCTATGCCCACAAACCGCGTCGTACGCGTCCGTATGGCCCCCAGCACCCCCCTGCACGACGTCGTCACCGTGGTGGACCAGCCCCGTCGAGCCCCAGGTCCCACAGCCCCCAACCTGCGTACCTGCACCCCAGCACCAACGCCCAGCCCACGGACCATCCCCCACGCACTCGTACGACCCCCCGTTTGCCCCTAAGGCCCCAAACGAGCCATTCCTGTCCAGGTATGGCAATGCCGCCACGCGCCACGTCACCCGGTGTTATGCCCCCGCCTCCTCGACATCCACGGCCTCCCCCACCTTCGTGAGCCCCTCCGCCGTCTCGTACAGCATCCCAGCACTTCCCCGCACGATGTCCTCGCCTTGGTGGACCAAGCCCGTCGAGTCCCAGGTCCCACAACCCCAAAACCGCGTACCCGCCTCACCAGCCTCACCCAGCTTCATACCATGCCACGGCCCCCCTCCTACGCGCTTGTACGACCCCCCGTTCGCCTCTAGGAGCCCATACGAGCCGTTGCCGTGCGTATATGGCAACGCGCCCGCTCGTCGTGCCACCCCACCTCATGCACGCCCCAAGTCGACATCCCCGGCCCCTCACGCATCTGTTGGACCACCCGCCGCCATGTACCACCTCCCAGCAGCTCCCAGCACCCCTCGCGAGTCCAGACGAGCCGCCCCCACCGTTATCGACGCACCAGCCACCCACCATGCCAACCCACCTCATACCCCCACCTACTCGACGTCCCCGGCCCCTCGCACCTTCATTGGACACCCACCCGCCTCGTACTGCATCCCAACGCCCCACGCCACCGTTCGCGAGTCCGTACAAGCCGCCGCCATCGTTATCGAGACCCCGCGCATCCACCACCTCGACCTGCCTGGTACCCCCACCAGACTGACATACCCGGCCCCCTACGCGTTTATGGGACCACCGGCCGTCTCGTACAGCATCCCAATGCCCCACACCACCATTCGCGAGTCCGTGCAAGCCGTTCCCGTCATGTTCGAGTCCCCAAGCGTGCCCCATGTCACCCGGCCTCATACCCCCGCCTATTCGACGTTCCCGGCCCCTCATGCACTCGTTAGCCCATCCGCCGCCTCGTACCACCTCACAGCACCCCATACTGTTGAATGCGAGCCCGTACGAGCCGCCTCCGCTGTTTTCGGGACCCCACACATGTGTTCTGCCAACCAGCCTCCTACCCCTCCTTATTTGATGTCTCCGGCCCCTCGCACCCTCGTTAGCCCCTACGCCACCTCGTACCGCATCCCAAGGCCCCACATCGCCCCTCGCGAACCTGTACAATCCACCACCACCGTGTTCGAGCCCCCAATGTTGTACCATGCCACCCCGCCTCATACCCCTGCATTCCACCATCCACGACCAACGATGACCACGTCCGCCAGCCCCTACACCTACGCAGTATCCCACGTACATTCCCAGCAATTCCAGTGAAATCCACGCCAGTCAGGTGCAAACCAGTGGCCTAGGGTCAGTATCCCACGAAGAATTGCTGCATATCCACACAAATCCACACCAGTCAGATGCAATCCAGTGGCTCAGGGTCAGTATCCCACGTAGATTCCCAGCAATTCCAGTCAAATCCACTCCAGTCAGATGCAATGCAGTGGCCTAGGGTCAGTATCCCACGAAGAATTGGTGCATATCCACACAAATCCACGCCATTCAGATGCAATCCAGTGGCTCAGGTTCAGTATCCCACGAAGAATTGCTGCATATCCACACAAATCCACGCCAGTCAGATGCAATCCAGTGGCTCAGGATCAGTATGTCACGTACATTCCCAGCAATTCCAGTGAAATCCACTCCAGTCAGATGCAATGCAGTGGCTGAGGGTCAGTATCGCACGTAGATTCCCAGCAATTCCAGTCAAATCCACTCCAGTCAGATGCAATGCAGTGGCCTAGGGTCAGTATCCCACCAAGAATTGCTGCATATCCACACAAATCCACGCCAGTCAGATGCAATCCAGTGGCTCAGGGTCAGTATCCCACGTACATTCCCAGCAATTCCAGTCAAATCCACTCCAGTCAGATGCAATGCAGTGGCCTAGGGTCAGTATCCCACGAAGAATTGGTGCATATCCACACAAATCCACGCCAGTCAGATGCAATGCAGTGGCTCAGGGTCAGTATTGCACGTAGATTCCCAGCAATTCCAGTCAAATGCACTCCAGTCAGATGCAATCCAGTGACTCAGGATCAGTATCCCACGTACATTCCCAGCAATTCCAGTCAAATGCACTCCAGTCAGATGCAATGCAGTGGCTCAGGGTCAGTATTGCACGTAGATTCCCAGCAATTCCAGTCAAATCCACTCCAGTCAGATGCAATGCAGTGGCCTAGGGTCAGTATCCCACGAAGAATTGGTGCATATCCACACAAATCCACTCCATTCAGATGCAATGCAGTGGCTTAGGGTCAGTATCCCACGAAGAATTGCTGCATATCCACACAAATCCACGCCAGTCAGATGCAATCCAGTGGCTCAGGGTCAGTATGCCACGAAGAATTGCTGCATATCCACACAAATCCACGCCAGTCAGATGCAATCCAGTGGCCTAGGGTCAGTATCCCACGAAGAATTGCTGCATATCCACACAAATCCACGCCAGTCAGATGCAATGCAGTGGCTCAGGGTCAGTATCCCACGTACATTCCCAGCAATTCCAGTCAAATCCACTCCAGTCAGATGCAATGCAGTGGCCTAGGGTCAGTATCCCACGAAGAATTGGTGCATATCCACACAAATCCACGCCAGTCAGATGCAATCCAGTGGCTCAGGGTCAGTATCCCACGTAGATTCCCAGCCATTCCAGTCAAATGCACTCCAGTCAGATGCAATGCAGTGGCTCAGGGTCAGTATTGCACGTAGATTCCCAGCAATTCCAGTCAAATCCACTCCAGTCAGATGCAATGCAGTGGCCTAGGGTCAGTATCCCACGAAGAATTGCTGCATATCCACACAAATCCACGCCAGTCAGATGCAATCCAGTGGCTCAGGGTCAGTATGCCACGAAGAATTGCTGCATATCCACACAAATCCACGCCAGTCAGATGCAATCCAGTGGCTCAGGGTCAGTATGCCACGAAGAATTGCTGCATATCCACACAAATCCACGCCAGTCAGATGCAATCCAGTGGCCTAGGGTCAGTATCCCACGAAGAATTGCTGCATATCCACACAAATCCACGCCAGTCAGATGCAATGCAGTGGCTCAGGGTCAGTATCCCACGTACATTCCCAGCAATTCCAGTCAAATCCACTCCAGTCAGATGCAATGCAGTGGCCTAGGGTCAGTATCCCACGAAGAATTGCTGCATATCCACACAAATCCACGCCAGTCAGATGCAATCCAGTGGCCTAGGGTCAGTATCCCACGAAGAATTGGTGCATATCCACACAAATCCACGCCAGTCAGATGCAATGCAGTGGCTCAGGGTCAGTATCCCACGTACATTCCCAGCAATTCCAGTCAAATCCACTCCAGTCAGATGCAATGCAGTGGCCTAGGGTCAGTATCCCACGAAGAATTGGTGCATATCCACACAAATCCACGCCAGTCAGATGCAATCCAGTGGCTCAGGGTCAGTATCCCACGTAGATTCCCAGCCATTCCAGTCAAATGCACTCCAGTCAGATGCAATGCAGTGGCTCAGGGTCAGTATTGCACGTAGATTCCCAGCAATTCCAGTCAAATCCACTCCAGTCAGATGCAATGCAGTGGCCTAGGGTCAGTATCCCACGAAGAATTGCTGCATATCCACACAAATCCACGCCAGTCAGATGCAATCCAGTGGCTCAGGGTCAGTATGCCACGAAGAATTGCTGCATATGCACACAAATCCACGCCAGTCAGATGCAATCCAGTGGCTCAGGATCAGTATGTCACGTACATTCCCAGCAATTCCAGTGAAATCCACTCCAGTCAGATGCAATGCAGTGGCTCAGGGTCAGTATCGCACGTAGATTCCCAGCAATTCCAGTCAAATCCACTCCAGTCAGATGCAATGCAGTGACTCAGGATCAGTATCCCACGTACATTCCCAGCAATTCCAGTCAAATCCACTCCAGTCAGATGCAATGCAGTGGCCTAGGGTCAGTATCCCACGAAGAATTGGTGCATATCCACACAAATCCACTCCAGTCAGATGCAATGCAGTGGCCTAGGGTCAGTATCCCACGAAGAATTGCTGCATATCCACACAAATCCACGCCAGTCAGATGCAATCCAGTGGCTCAGGATCAGTATGTCACGTACATTCCCAGCAATTCCAGTGAAATCCACTCCAGTCAGATGCAATGCAGTGGCTCAGGGTCAGTATCGCACGTAGATTCCCAGCAATTCCAGTCAAATCCACTCCAGTCAGATGCAATGCAGTGGCCTAGGGTCAGTATCCCACGAAGAATTGCTGCATATCCACACAAATCCACGCCAGTCAGATGCAATCCAGTGGCTCAGGGTCAGTATGCCACGAAGAATTGCTGCATATCCACACAAATCCACGCCAGTCAGATGCAATCCAGTGGCCTAGGGTCAGTATCCCACGAAGAATTGCTGCATATCCACACAAATCCACGCCAGTCAGATGCAATCCAGTGGCTCAGGGTCAGTATGCCACGAAGAATTGCTGCATATCCACACAAATCCACGCCAGTCAGATGCAATCCAGTGGCCTAGGGTCAGTATCCCACGAAGAATTGGTGCATATCCACACAAATCCACGCCAGTCAGATGCAATGCAGTGGCTCAGGGTCAGTATCCCACGTACATTCCCAGCAATTCCAGTCAAATCCACTCCAGTCAGATGCAATGCAGTGGCCTAGGGTCAGTATCCCACGAAGAATTGCTGCATATCCACACAAATCCACGCCAGTCAGATGCAATCCAGTGGCTCAGGGTCAGTATGCCACGAAGAATTGCTGCATATCCACACAAATCCACGCCAGTCAGATGCAATCCAGTGGCCTAGGGTCAGTATCCCACGAAGAATTGCTGCATATCCACACAAATCCACGCCAGTCAGATGCAATCCAGTGTCTCAGGGTCAGTATCCCACGTACATTCCCAGCAATTCCAGTCAAATCCACTCCAGTCAGATGCAATGCAGTGGCCTAGGGTCAGTATCCCACGAAGAATTGCTGCATATCCACACAAATCCACGCCAGTCAGATGCAATCCAGTGGCTCAGGGTCAGTATGCCACGAAGAATTGCTGCATATCCACACAAATCCACGCCAGTCAGATGCAATCCAGTGGCCTAGGGTCAGTATGCCACGAAGAATTGCTGCATATCCACACAAATCCACGCCAGTCAGATGCAATCCAGTGGCTCAGGGTCAGTATCCCACGTACATTCCGAGCAATTCCAGTCAAATCCACTCCAGTCAGATGCAATGCAGTGGCCTAGGGTCAGTATCCCACGAAGAATTGCTGCATATGCACACAAATCCACGCCAGTCAGATGCAATCCAGTGGCTCAGGATCAGTATGTCACGTACATTCCCAGCAATTCCAGTGAAATCCACTCCAGTCAGATGCAATGCAGTGGCTCAGGGTCAGTATCGCACGTAGATTCCCAGCAATTCCAGTCAAATCCACTCCAGTCAGATGCAATGCAGTGGCCTAGGGTCAGTATCCCACCAAGAATTGCTGCATATCCACACAAATCCACGCCATTCAGATGCAATCCAGTGGCTCAGCGTCAGTATCGCATGTAGATTCCCAGCAATTCCAGTCAAATCCACTCCAGTCAGATGCAATGCAGTGGCCTAGGGTCAGTATCCCACGAAGAATTGCTGCATATCCACACAAATCCACGCCAGTCAGATGCAATCCAGTGGCTCAGGGTCAGTATGCCACGAAGAATTGCTGCATATCCACACAAATCCACACCAGTCAGATGCAATCCAGTGGCCTAGGGTCAGTATCCCACGAAGAATTGGTGCATATCCACACAAATCCACGCCAGTCAGATGCAATCCAGTGGCTCAGGGTCAGTATTGCACGTAGATTCCCAGCAATTCCAGTCAAATGCACTCCAGTCAGATGCAATCCAGTGACTCAGGATCAGTATCCCACAAAGAATTGCTGCATATCCACACAAATCCACGCCATTCAGATGCAATCCAGTGGCTCAGGGTCAGTATGCCACGAAGAATTGCTGCATATCCACACAAATCCACGCCAGTCAGATGCAATCCAGTGGCTCAGGGTCAGTATGCCACGAAGAATTGCTGCATATCCACACAAATCCACGCCAGTCAGATGCAATCCAGTGGCCTAGGGTCAGTATCCCACGAAGAATTGCTGCATATCCACACAAATCCACGCCAGTCAGATGCAATCCAGTGTCTCAGGGTCAGTATCCCACGTACATTCCCAGCAATTCCAGTCAAATCCACTCCAGTCAGATGCAATGCAGTGGCCTAGGGTCAGTATCCCACGAAGAATTGCTGCATATCCACACAAATCCACGCCAGTCAGATGCAATCCAGTGGCTCAGGGTCAGTATGCCACGAAGAATTGCTGCATATCCACACAAATCCACGCCAGTCAGATGCAATCCAGTGGCCTAGGGTCAGTATCCCACGAAGAATTGCTGCATATCCACACAAATCCACGCCAGTCAGATGCAATCCAGTGGCTCAGGGTCAGTATCCCACGTACATTCCGAGCAATTCCAGTCAAATCCACTCCAGTCAGATGCAATGCAGTGGCCTAGGGTCAGTATCCCACGAAGAATTGCTGCATATGCACACAAATCCACGCCAGTCAGATGCAATCCAGTGGCTCAGGATCAGTATGTCACGTACATTCCCAGCAATTCCAGTGAAATCCACTCCAGTCAGATGCAATGCAGTGGCTCAGGGTCAGTATCGCACGTAGATTCCCAGCAATTCCAGTCAAATCCACTCCAGTCAGATGCAATGCAGTGGCCTAGGGTCAGTATCCCACCAAGAATTGCTGCATATCCACACAAATCCACGCCATTCAGATGCAATCCAGTGGCTCAGCGTCAGTATCGCATGTAGATTCCCAGCAATTCCAGTCAAATCCACTCCAGTCAGATGCAATGCAGTGGCCTAGGGTCAGTATCCCACGAAGAATTGGTGCATATCCACACAAATCCACGCCAGTCAGATGCAATGCAGTGGCTCAGGGTCAGTATCCCACGTACATTCCCAGCAATTCCAGTCAAATCCACTCCAGTCAGATGCAATGCAGTGGCCTAGGGTCAGTATCCCACGAAGAATTGGTGCATATCCACACAAATCCACTCCAGTCAGATGCAATGCAGTGGCCTAGGGTCAGTATCCCACGAAGAATTGCTGCATATCCACACAAATCCACGCCAGTCAGATGCAATCCAGTGGCTCAGGATCAGTATGTCACGTACATTCCCAGCAATTCCAGTGAAATCCACTCCAGTCAGATGCAATGCAGTGGCTCAGGGTCAGTATCGCACGTAGATTCCCAGCAATTCCAGTCAAATCCACTCCAGTCAGATGCAATGCAGTGACTCAGGATCAGTATCCCACGTACATTCCCAGCAATTCCAGTCAAATCCACTCCAGTCAGATGCAATGCAGTGGCCTAGGGTCAGTATCCCACGAAGAATTGGTGCATATCCACACAAATCCACTCCAGTCAGATGCAATGCAGTGGCCTAGGGTCAGTATCCCACGAAGAATTGCTGCATATCCACACAAATCCACGCCAGTCAGATGCAATCCAGTGGCTCAGGATCAGTATGTCACGTACATTCCCAGCAATTCCAGTGAAATCCACTCCAGTCAGATGCAATGCAGTGGCTCAGGGTCAGTATCGCACGTAGATTCCCAGCAATTCCAGTCAAATCCACTCCAGTCAGATGCAATGCAGTGGCCTAGGGTCAGTATCCCACGAAGAATTGCTGCATATCCACACAAATCCACGCCAGTCAGATGCAATCCAGTGGCTCAGGGTCAGTATGCCACGAAGAATTGCTGCATATCCACACAAATCCACGCCAGTCAGATGCAATCCAGTGGCCTAGGGTCAGTATCCCACGAAGAATTGCTGCATATCCACACAAATCCACGCCAGTCAGATGCAATCCAGTGGCTCAGGGTCAGTATGCCACGAAGAATTGCTGCATATCCACACAAATCCACGCCAGTCAGATGCAATCCAGTGGCCTAGGGTCAGTATCCCACGAAGAATTGGTGCATATCCACACAAATCCACGCCAGTCAGATGCAATGCAGTGGCTCAGGGTCAGTATCCCACGTACATTCCCAGCAATTCCAGTCAAATCCACTCCAGTCAGATGCAATGCAGTGGCCTAGGGTCAGTATCCCACGAAGAATTGCTGCATATCCACACAAATCCACGCCAGTCAGATGCAATCCAGTGGCTCAGGGTCAGTATGCCACGAAGAATTGCTGCATATCCACACAAATCCACGCCAGTCAGATGCAATCCAGTGGCTCAGGGTCAGTATGCCACGAAGAATTGCTGCATATCCACACAAATCCACGCCAGTCAGATGCAATCCAGTGGCCTAGGGTCAGTATCCCACGAAGAATTGCTGCATATCCACACAAATCCACGCCAGTCAGATGCAATGCAGTGGCTCAGGGTCAGTATCCCACGTACATTCCCAGCAATTCCAGTCAAATCCACTCCAGTCAGATGCAATCCAGTGGCTCAGGGTCAGTATGCCACGAAGAATTGCTGCATATCCACACAAATCCACGCCAGTCAGATGCAATCCAGTGGCTCAGGGTCAGTATGCCACGAAGAATTGCTGCATATCCACACAAATCCACGCCAGTCAGATGCAATCCAGTGGCTCAGGATCAGTATGTCACGTACATTCCCAGCAATTCCAGTGAAATCCACTCCAGTCAGATGCAATGCAGTGGCTCAGGGTCAGTATCGCACGTAGATTCCCAGCAATTCCAGTCAAATCCACTCCAGTCAGATGCAATGCAGTGACTCAGGATCAGTATCCCACGTACATTCCCAGCAATTCCAGTCAAATCCACTCCAGTCAGATGCAATGCAGTGGCCTAGGGTCAGTATCCCACGAAGAATTGGTGCATATCCACACAAATCCACTCCAGTCAGATGCAATGCAGTGGCCTAGGGTCAGTATCCCACGAAGAATTGCTGCATATCCACACAAATCCACGCCAGTCAGATGCAATCCAGTGGCTCAGGATCAGTATGTCACGTACATTCCCAGCAATTCCAGTGAAATCCACTCCAGTCAGATGCAATGCAGTGGCTCAGGGTCAGTATCGCACGTAGATTCCCAGCAATTCCAGTCAAATCCACTCCAGTCAGATGCAATGCAGTGGCCTAGGGTCAGTATCCCACGAAGAATTGCTGCATATCCACACAAATCCACGCCAGTCAGATGCAATCCAGTGGCTCAGGGTCAGTATGCCACGAAGAATTGCTGCATATCCACACAAATCCACGCCAGTCAGATGCAATCCAGTGGCCTAGGGTCAGTATCCCACGAAGAATTGCTGCATATCCACACAAATCCACGCCAGTCAGATGCAATCCAGTGGCTCAGGGTCAGTATGCCACGAAGAATTGCTGCATATCCACACAAATCCACGCCAGTCAGATGCAATCCAGTGGCCTAGGGTCAGTATCCCACGAAGAATTGGTGCATATCCACACAAATCCACGCCAGTCAGATGCAATGCAGTGGCTCAGGGTCAGTATCCCACGTACATTCCCAGCAATTCCAGTCAAATCCACTCCAGTCAGATGCAATGCAGTGGCCTAGGGTCAGTATCCCACGAAGAATTGCTGCATATCCACACAAATCCACGCCAGTCAGATGCAATCCAGTGGCTCAGGGTCAGTATGCCACGAAGAATTGCTGCATATCCACACAAATCCACGCCAGTCAGATGCAATCCAGTGGCCTAGGGTCAGTATCCCACGAAGAATTGCTGCATATCCACACAAATCCACGCCAGTCAGATGCAATCCAGTGTCTCAGGGTCAGTATCCCACGTACATTCCCAGCAATTCCAGTCAAATCCACTCCAGTCAGATGCAATGCAGTGGCCTAGGGTCAGTATCCCACGAAGAATTGCTGCATATCCACACAAATCCACGCCAGTCAGATGCAATCCAGTGGCTCAGGGTCAGTATGCCACGAAGAATTGCTGCATATCCACACAAATCCACGCCAGTCAGATGCAATCCAGTGGCCTAGGGTCAGTATGCCACGAAGAATTGCTGCATATCCACACAAATCCACGCCAGTCAGATGCAATCCAGTGGCTCAGGGTCAGTATCCCACGTACATTCCGAGCAATTCCAGTCAAATCCACTCCAGTCAGATGCAATGCAGTGGCCTAGGGTCAGTATCCCACGAAGAATTGCTGCATATGCACACAAATCCACGCCAGTCAGATGCAATCCAGTGGCTCAGGATCAGTATGTCACGTACATTCCCAGCAATTCCAGTGAAATCCACTCCAGTCAGATGCAATGCAGTGGCTCAGGGTCAGTATCGCACGTAGATTCCCAGCAATTCCAGTCAAATCCACTCCAGTCAGATGCAATGCAGTGGCCTAGGGTCAGTATCCCACCAAGAATTGCTGCATATCCACACAAATCCACGCCATTCAGATGCAATCCAGTGGCTCAGCGTCAGTATCGCATGTAGATTCCCAGCAATTCCAGTCAAATCCACTCCAGTCAGATGCAATGCAGTGGCCTAGGGTCAGTATCCCACGAAGAATTGCTGCATATCCACACAAATCCACGCCAGTCAGATGCAATCCAGTGGCTCAGGGTCAGTATGCCACGAAGAATTGCTGCATATCCACACAAATCCACACCAGTCAGATGCAATCCAGTGGCCTAGGGTCAGTATCCCACGAAGAATTGGTGCATATCCACACAAATCCACGCCAGTCAGATGCAATCCAGTGGCTCAGGGTCAGTATTGCACGTAGATTCCCAGCAATTCCAGTCAAATGCACTCCAGTCAGATGCAATCCAGTGACTCAGGATCAGTATCCCACAAAGAATTGCTGCATATCCACACAAATCCACGCCATTCAGATGCAATCCAGTGGCTCAGGGTCAGTATGCCACGAAGAATTGCTGCATATCCACACAAATCCACGCCAGTCAGATGCAATCCAGTGGCTCAGGGTCAGTATGCCACGAAGAATTGCTGCATATCCACACAAATCCACGCCAGTCAGATGCAATCCAGTGGCCTAGGGTCAGTATCCCACGAAGAATTGCTGCATATCCACACAAATCCACGCCAGTCAGATGCAATCCAGTGTCTCAGGGTCAGTATCCCACGTACATTCCCAGCAATTCCAGTCAAATCCACTCCAGTCAGATGCAATGCAGTGGCCTAGGGTCAGTATCCCACGAAGAATTGCTGCATATCCACACAAATCCACGCCAGTCAGATGCAATCCAGTGGCTCAGGGTCAGTATGCCACGAAGAATTGCTGCATATCCACACAAATCCACGCCAGTCAGATGCAATCCAGTGGCCTAGGGTCAGTATCCCACGAAGAATTGCTGCATATCCACACAAATCCACGCCAGTCAGATGCAATCCAGTGGCTCAGGGTCAGTATCCCACGTACATTCCGAGCAATTCCAGTCAAATCCACTCCAGTCAGATGCAATGCAGTGGCCTAGGGTCAGTATCCCACGAAGAATTGCTGCATATGCACACAAATCCACGCCAGTCAGATGCAATCCAGTGGCTCAGGATCAGTATGTCACGTACATTCCCAGCAATTCCAGTGAAATCCACTCCAGTCAGATGCAATGCAGTGGCTCAGGGTCAGTATCGCACGTAGATTCCCAGCAATTCCAGTCAAATCCACTCCAGTCAGATGCAATGCAGTGGCCTAGGGTCAGTATCCCACCAAGAATTGCTGCATATCCACACAAATCCACGCCATTCAGATGCAATCCAGTGGCTCAGCGTCAGTATCGCATGTAGATTCCCAGCAATTCCAGTCAAATCCACTCCAGTCAGATGCAATGCAGTGGCCTAGGGTCAGTATCCCACGAAGAATTGGTGCATATCCACACAAATCCACGCCAGTCAGATGCAATGCAGTGGCTCAGGGTCAGTATCCCACGTACATTCCCAGCAATTCCAGTCAAATCCACTCCAGTCAGATGCAATGCAGTGGCCTAGGGTCAGTATCCCACGAAGAATTGGTGCATATCCACACAAATCCACGCCAGTCAGATGCAATGCAGTGGCTCAGGGTCAGTATTGCACGTAGATTCCCAGCAATTCCAGTCAAATGCACTCCAGTCAGATGCAATCCAGTGACTCAGGATCAGTATCCCACGTACATTCCCAGCAATTCCAGTCAAATGCACTCCAGTCAGATGCAATGCAGTGGCTCAGGGTCAGTATTGCACGTAGATTCCCAGCAATTCCAGTCAAATCCACTCCATTCAGATGCAATGCAGTGGCTTAGGGTCAGTATCCCACGAAGAATTGCTGCATATCCACACAAATCCACGCCAGTCAGATGCAATCCAGTGGCTCAGGGTCAGTATGCCACGAAGAATTGCTGCATATCCACACAAATCCACGCCAGTCAGATGCAATCCAGTGGCCTAGGGTCAGTATCCCACGAAGAATTGCTGCATATGCACACAAATCCACGCCAGTCAGATGCAATCCAGTGGCTCAGGATCAGTATGTCACGTACATTCCCAGCAATTCCAGTGAAATCCACTCCAGTCAGATGCAATGCAGTGGCTCAGGGTCAGTATCGCACGTAGATTCCCAGCAATTCCAGTCAAATCCACTCCAGTCAGATGCAATGCAGTGGCCTAGGGTCAGTATCCCACCAAGAATTGCTGCATATCCACACAAATCCACGCCATTCAGATGCAATCCAGTGGCTCAGGTTCAGTATCCCACGAAGAATTGCTGCATATCCACACAAATCCACGCCAGTCAGATGCAATCCAGTGGCTCAGGATCAGTATGTCACGTACATTCCCAGCAATTCCAGTGAAATCCACTCCAGTCAGATGCAATGCAGTGGCTCAGGGTCAGTATTGCACGTAGATTCCCAGCAATTCCAGTCAAATCCACTCCAGTCAGATGCAATGCAGTGGCCTAGGGTCAGTATCCCACGAAGAATTGCTGCATATCCACACAAATCCACGCCATTCAGATGCAATCCAGTGGCTCAGGTTCAGTATCCCACGAAGAATTGCTGCATATCCACACAAATCCACGCCAGTCAGATGCAATCCAGTGGCTCAGGATCAGTATGTCACGTACATTCCCAGCAATTCCAGTGAAATCCACTCCAGTCAGATGCAATGCAGTGGCCTAGGGTCAGTATCCCACGAAGAATTGCTGCATATCCACACAAATCCACGCCAGTCAGATGCAATCCAGTGGCTCAGGGTCAGTATGCCACGAAGAATTGCTGCATATCCACACAAATCCACGCCAGTCAGATGCAATCCAGTGGCCTAGGGTCAGTATCCCACGAAGAATTGCTGCATATCCACACAAATCCACGCCAGTCAGATGCAATCCAGTGTCTCAGGGTCAGTATCCCACGTACATTCCCAGCAATTCCAGTCAAATCCACTCCAGTCAGATGCAATGCAGTGGCCTAGGGTCAGTATCCCACGAAGAATTGCTGCATATCCACACAAATCCACGCCAGTCAGATGCAATCCAGTGGCTCAGGGTCAGTATGCCACGAAGAATTGCTGCATATCCACACAAATCCACGCCAGTCAGATGCAATCCAGTGGCCTAGGGTCAGTATCCCACGAAGAATTGCTGCATATCCACACAAATCCACGCCAGTCAGATGCAATCCAGTGTCTCAGGGTCAGTATCCCACGTACATTCCCAGCAATTCCAGTCAAATCCACTCCAGTCAGATGCAATGCAGTGGCCTAGGGTCAGTATCCCACGAAGAATTGCTGCATATCCACACAAATCCACGCCAGTCAGATGCAATCCAGTGGCTCAGGGTCAGTATGCCACGAAGAATTGCTGCATATCCACACAAATCCACACCAGTCAGATGCAATCCAGTGGCCTAGGGTCAGTATCCCACGAAGAATTGGTGCATATCCACACAAATCCACGCCAGTCAGATGCAATCCAGTGGCTCAGGGTCAGTATTGCACGTAGATTCCCAGCAATTCCAGTCAAATGCACTCCAGTCAGATGCAATCCAGTGACTCAGGATCAGTATCCCACGTACATTCCCAGCAATTCCAGTCAAATCCACTCCAGTCAGATGCAATGCACTGGCCTAGGGTCAGTATCCCACGAAGAATTGTTGCATATCCACACAAATCCACGCCAGTCAGATGCAATCCAGTGGCCTAGGGTCAGTATCCCACGAAGAATTGCTGCATATCCACACAAATCCACGCCAGTCAGATGCAATCCAGTGGCTCAGGGTCAGTATCCCACGTAGATTCCCAGCAATTCCAGTCAAATCCACTCCAGTCAGATGCAATCCAGTGGCTCAGGATCAGTATCCCACGTAGATTCCCAGCAATTCCGGTCAAATCCACTCCAGTCAGATGCAAACCAGTGGCTCAGGGTCCGTATCCCACGAAGAATTGCTGCATATCCACACAAATCCACGCCAGTCAGATGCAATCCAGTGGCTCAGGGTCAGTATGCCACGAAGAATTGCTGCATATCCACACAAATCCACGCCAGTCAGATGCAATCCAGTGGCCTAGGGTCAGTATCCCACGAAGAATTGTTGCATATCCACACAAATCCACGCCATTCAGATGCAAGCCAGTGGCTCAGGGTCAGTATCCCACGTAGATTCCCAGCAATTCCAGTCAAATCCACTCCAGTCAGATGCAAACCAGTGGCTCAGGGTCAGTATCCCACAAAGAATTGCTGCATATCCACACAAATCCACGCCATTCAGATGCAATCCAGTGGCTCAGGGTCAGTATCCCACGTACATTCCCAGCAATTCCAGTCAAATCCACGCCATTCAGATGCAATCCAGTGGCTCAGGATCAGTATCCCACGTACATTCCCAGCAATTCCAGTCAAATCCATGCCAGTCAGATGCAATTCAGTGGCTCAGGTTCAGTATCCCATAAAGAATCACAGCACAACTACACAAATCCTGGCCATTCACATGCAATCCAGTGGTTCAGGATCAGTATCCCACGTAGATTCCCAGTAACTCCAGACATATCCAGGCCATTCGGATGGACTTCCGTGGCTTAGGATCAGTATCACACAAAGCATTCCAGCCATTCAACCCCAATCCAGGACATTCAACTCACCATATCATTTGTTTTCAATAACTTCATCCCCTGTCAATTCCTGGGCCAGTACCAGTCAAGTACCAGGCAAGTACTGGTCCACTACTGGTTAATGTATTTCGGAATCTCCAAATACCAAATGTGTCATTGCCTTTCAAGTTTTCTGAATTCAAATTCAAATTTGAAACATTTTATTAACTTTGAGAAACTTCAAACAATCAAATGCAGTAGAATTTTGGAAACCTTCAAACTTAAGATTTGGAGATTCCTGAACATAATACCACATCCCAAATGTGAGTCTTTGAGAAATTGATATTTACTATATCATTCCCGATTCTTCACAGGATATGCAAATTTTGGACTTTTTTTGAATCTACATATGACCTTTTGATAGTTATTTCTAATTTTCCAAAGGTGTGGAGAAATATCAACTTTAGTAATGTATTTAGACATCTATTTTACAAGTCCTAAATTTAGGGTTTTGTTTTGTATGGGTAATTTATTTGTATCACCCCCAAAGGCCTTTTTGCACCTAGTGAGAAAAAGTTGAAATGTGAGAATTTGGATAACTTGGACTTAAAAAAGAACAAAGATAAAAATAAAACATGTATCATTGGGCTATTTCCCTTTCTTTGTGCTCATCCACTTCATGAGTCACATGGTACACGTTGTGTACAAGAGAATTGTGCACAAATTCCTACATTTATTGGAGCCACTTTACCAAGATGTGATCAAGGTGATCGTGAATATTATTGTTTAACTATGCTTGCACTGTTCAAACCTTGGCACTCTGGACATGATTTAAAATTTAAAGATCAGTCCTGGGATGAGTCTTTTTTGTCATACACATTCAGTCAGAGACAAAGAGAACTTATGAACAATTTCAATATTAGATATGAATGTTTAGATGCTCGTGATGACTTTCACGCACAAATGCGCAAAGGTTCAGTAGTCTTGCCTAGTTGGACTGAAGGTTATGACTTTACATTAAATCATGATGATGACTTAGAAAATATGGACAGTGACCACAGAGGTGATGATATTTTTACACAATTAGGTGAGGATGCTAATATTGTTTTGAAAGAAGTGGGTAAGCGAAAGAAAAAACGTCAGTTTGATATGGAAACTATGCGAGCCATAATGTCTCAAACTGGTTGGATGGAGCCACTGTCTGCAATGTCCTTGAGTATGGAACCTCCACCTAATATTCTTCAGACTGGAAGTCAATGGAAAGCTGCAGTGCTGAAGAAAAAAAATGAAGTTCTTGAACTTCGGGTGCACAATTTGACAAACAGTAATAGTAATTTGCTGATAGGTGCTTCAGTAACTGAAAATAATGTGAAAAAAAAAATATGTCAATTTGCTACAGACAGGTTGGCAACTAATAGCATTGTGAATGACTTCAATCTAAATCAGGAGCAACAAAGAGCATTTTACATTGTTGGAAATCATGCTTCTAGTATTAATTCTGAGCAATTAAAAATGTACATTGGTGGTATGGGTGGCACAGGTAAAACACAAGTTCTTAAAGCATTGGTGCAGTTTTTTAAGATGAACAATGAATCACATCGTTTCATTGTTGTTGCACCAACAGGGACTGCTGCTGCTTTACTAGCAGGATCCACTTATCATCACATTTTTGGTTTGAATGAAAAAACAGAAGGAAATTTATCAATCAATCAAATTTCTCAGTTAAAATCTTGGTTACAAGGTGTTGACTACATCTTTTTTGATGAGGTGTCAATGTTGTCTTGTCGCAATATGTATCGAATCAGTGCTAGAATGGCTAAGATTTTCAATGAAACAGAACTACCTTGGAGTGGATTAAATATGATATTTGCAGGTGACTTTGCTCAATTGCCACCTGCACTTGGGCATGAGAATGCATCCCTTTATAGTCGATCTGTTGGAGGTAAATCTACTAGCCGATTTGAACAAGAAGCTGCCATTGGTAAAGCATTATGGCACCAGGTTACAACTGTTGTAATACTGCGAGAAAACATGAGACAAAAACTTCAAACAAAGGAAGATTCTCAATTAAGACAGGCTCTTACAAATATGCAATATAAGGCTTGTACTCCTGAAGATATTGTATTTTTAAGGTCAAGAATCTCAAGTAATGTACCTGGTCGTTTATCAGTGAAACATCAAGAATTTAGACAGGTCTCAATAATTACTGCATTTAACATTCACAAAGATGAAATCAATCGCTTAGAATCTTTGAGATTTTCAAAGGAGACTAATCAACCACTGGTAGAATTTTTTTCTGATGACTCAATAAGTTCACATGAGAGGAAAAAAGGCAACTTGAAGTTTTCATCTCATCATACAATTAATAAAGTGCACACTTTGTCAAGTAATATTCAAGAAGCTTTATGGAATCAACCACCTAGTTCAAACACAAAATGTATACCTGGAAAACTTTCTTTGTGTATTGGAATGCCTATTATGATTCGCAACAATAGTGCTACAGAGTTGTGTATTACTCGAGGTCAAGAAGGTACAGTTTATTGCTGGCAGTCAGCAAAAGGCTCACAGGGCCAGAGAATACTTGACACATTATTTGTCAAGCTGCTCAATCCTCCACAATCTGTTCAATTTGATGGTCTCCCTGAGAATGTAGTTCCAATCACAAGAACAAGTGTTACCATTGATTGTGCTTTGCCAGATGATTCTTCCATAACCATATCTCGCTCTCAAGTAGAGGTACTGCTTAATTTTTCTATGACAGATTATTCTTCACAAGGCAAGACAAGGCCTTATAATGTAGTAGACCTCAACAATAGTAAGTCTCATCAATCATATTACACTGCATTATCACGAAGTGCTTCAGCATCAGGAACTGTGATTTTGCAAGGGTTTGATGCAAAAAAAATAACTGGAGGTGCTTCTGGTGCATTATGTCAGGAATTTCGTGAGTTAAAGCTTCTGGATGAAATAGTACATTTGAGATATGAAGGCAAATTACCAAAATCTGTTACTGGTGATCGGAGAAATACAGTGATTGAATCTTTTAGATTATGGAAAGGGGAATATTATGTTCCTGCAAATGTGCATAAGGCCATTCGCTGGAGCAAGTCTGATAAATTTGTTGTTTCAGATGAAAATGATATTCTCTGGCAGATACTTGGTAAGAAACTGAGATCTCAGAAGGTTGTCACATTTAAGTCACAGCAAGTGCCTGCAAAACATAGTTCTTCTTTACAATTTGGTCAGACAACTGCTGTTAAAAGGAAAATCAGTGGTTCTCAAGTGGCACCACAGAAAAAGAGATTGAAGACACAACATGTGGCAGAATTTGTTCAGGCCTCTTTTATAAGTATTCCTAATGGTACAATGTGGAGTAACAACAGCTGTGCATATGACTCTGTGATATCTGTATTTTATACCATCTGGCAGGATGATAAGATTGCATGGTCTAATTTTTTTAGAACCCTCAATGCTCAATTTCTTGGTGTCTTGGTAGAGGGATTTTCAAGACATTCTGATGGTGAGTACACTTTAGAAGAAGTACGTGATTATCTAAGGCGCTGTCTACATCGACATTCAGCCAATAATTTCCCTTGGGGGAGATTTACTAGTGTTGATATCTTATTAAATGCACTGATGCAAACTGAGATTCCCATTCTGTCCTCTTGTATTTCTTGCCCTCAACATCATCCTGTATCCAGACAAAGGGAAGCAGTGCACAACTGCCATATAAATGTTGGAAGAATTGACTTTGAATCCATTCAAGATGAACTTGATCTCTTTGTAATTTCTCTTGCTTCTAAGTGTACAGTATGCAATGACTTCCTACTTCGAAGATTCAATTTTGTAAATTCCCCTCAGTTACTTACCTTTGCTGTGTCTGCCTCTACTACTACTGTGGATCATAATTTGACAGTCACAGTTGAAGAGCAAACAGAACCAAAACAGTATTGTCTTAGAGGTGTTATATATTATGGAAGTGATCACTTCACTTCTCGTATTATCACTTCTACAGGTCATGTTTGGTTCCATGATGGAATTGTTACTGGAAGATATACAGAATATGAAGGGATTTTGGGAGATGTTGTTTTAACTGTCTGCAGGTCCAAACAACCTTGTATTTTGATATATGTACTCATGTAGGTGATTTTCTCAACACTCTCATATAGTACTTGTGAGAATATTACATTCTTGCATGTACTAAAAATATAAGCATCTATATTTCACTTTTCAGAACTACATAGCATGCAATAGTTCAACAGTTTTACTGATTTATTATCCTGTGATATAGATAGGACTCGGATATGCCATGCGAAGCAATGGCCCTCTAGCACAAGTCACAATACAGAAAGACTGTTAGTGGACGGAGCAACCCAAGCACCAGGTTATAACAGCTGGGCAGAGGGAGTTTGTTATGGTTAAATCACATCAGGAAAACATAGGTTATCTTAGGTTATCTTACTTCTGTCTTACACGGTCTTACTCCAGAGTTAAGATGGATTAAGATGGATTAAGACAATCCTTGAGTAAGACGGAATAAGTAGGTTCTATTTCTTAACCTCATCTTATATTCTCTTATATTCCTCTTATATTTTCTTATACTTTCTTATATTTTCTTATACTTTCTTAATTGTCATGCTTTTATTTAATAGAATCAAAACAAAAAAAAATTGGATTGCGAATTTACTACTAGTAGTACCACTAACACCAATGGTAGTACTAGGCTACAGGGTCCAGAAAAAGGCGGGAGTATGGTGGGGGAAGCAAAAGACTCAGATATCACCTGGGGGGCAGCCGGAGGTGAAGGGATTATGAGACAACTTGAATGACGTCGCCGCCAGGGCAACTTGAAGGGTGTTGGTGCATACATGAGGCAACGATGTCGCCGCCGGTGATACGCACCATATGATCCTGGCCTCCGATTCGATATATCTCACGATTCTATGCGATTCACATCAATCCGACACTCTTCGACCTTGCGATCCAGTTGCGACTATTGCGATTGTCTGCGACTTCGGAGTTCTTTAGTTATCGCATTTCAAAGTATTTCCTTTGTTTTCTTTGTTCTACTTTCTTATGCATCGTCCCCTATACTCTTCCTTTATGATACATATGCCCCTCTCTCTGATATCCCCATATAGTATACTCTTTCATCCCTCTTCCTTTGTCCTTACAGCTTATATACCTGCATGTATGAGCCACTAGAGACACAATCCAGAGACCCCCAGACAATCCAGATACACCGTCCTTCCCCCTTCGTCTCAGAGCCTATCCTTAGTCCTAGACCCAGTCCCTTCGCTTTATATTACCTTCTCTCACTGTCCGACCCTTCCATTTCACTGCGACTTTCTTATTTTTATCGCACCTCTTCGATTTGTATCACAACTCTCTTATTTTTATCGCACCACTTCGACTTTTATCGCAGCATTTATATTGAGTGTCTCACACCTTTCTATTTCTTCTCTTTCTTCTTCTATCCTAGAGTAGGCTTTCCGAAACTTCCTCGCACCTTTCTTAGCAGTTCCTAGTTAGATTCCCTTCTTACTACCCCCACCTGCGCATCACCGGGGCAACTTGAAGGGTATCGGTGCATACTATAGAACTAATTCAGTCTACAAGATAAGTTAGATGGATAATCGTAGAACAAAACAAGCCCAGTAGTCCTTACCATCATCATCGGAGACATCAACCAGAGCACCACGCTCATCCACCTCGGTTCCTTCCATCCAAGAGGTTTGGGAATCCACACGACGATTCGCTCCAGCACAGGCTTGCGCCTTCGCGACGACCTTCTCAAACGAACCCTCGCGAAGATTCTTGATGGCAGTGAGATAACCTCGTGTCGCATCACCCCAGTTCACTTCATTGAACGCTTTATCCTTGGTGGACTCCTTGCCGGTGGCCGCGTTTACAGTCTTGATGATCACTTTTGAAACATTTTTGCCTTTAGTTTTGCCCTCATCACGGGCTAGGGACTCGATTGTGATTGCGCCATCTCGCCAAAGCATAAATGCACGCTCCACCTCATAATTGACTAAGCTTAGTCTTCGTTAAGTATGTTAACTTAAAGAAACATACCGCGGCTGATGAGAGCGCAAGAGCAGAGTGTGGATTTTGTTGACCCAATGCCGGTACGTTCACGGCACCTATGATAGCGTTATAGTGAGCTGCAAAGGTACGAACCACGGTGGCACCATGGAATAAGCCACTGAATTTCTAAGGAAACATACATCAGCATATGGACTGCTGTACATCCTTGAATGTACCGTCCCTGTCGTTTTCTCATAGAGAAAGGCAAACTTGTGAAGCTGGCCCTGTGCAAACTCGGCACGAGCCTCATCGGTGTCGAAACCATCGCTATCCTCGAAAAATGCATTTACGACAGCAAGAGCTGTAGATCCAAAGGATGCACGCCATTCATACATACGCTGGTTAGTCTGTAGATAGTCAGCGGTACAAAGAATTTATAAGAAAACTGGAAGCATTGTACTTACAATGCAGAAGACGGCTTCATTGACCCGAATCACATGCAAGATGTGTTCGCCGCCGTCCTTCCTGTTGAGATAGATCGTGTTCCAAGCGTACTGCATAGCATGAACAGCATCGGCATCTGCTACAACCCAGGGATCCTTGCATGCGGCCACATAGTTGATGTAGGTGGGAATGAAGACACGGCGCCAGATATTCTTCGTCTCACAGCCTGCAGGGAGCTGTTTGTTGACAAATTTCCCACGACCGACTTGCAATTTACCCTCCTGTGATGCTGCCGAATCACCATCCTCGACTTTGAGAGGTACCTGTAAATTGTTAATAACCATCATTGATAAGAGTAGTTTACTTGTCTTCACCGAATGTGCGCTTTGATTGGAAATGGCTGGCATCTTTTCAGTGCCTGCAAGCCACTCATTGTCACTGCTGTCGAAAAGTGGTAAAGGTTCAGAGACAGGGTGGAGCTTGGAGGGCTGTAAAATCTTGATGCTAGTGGGTACCTTAGCCTTACTTTTGGATGGAGCTTTCGAAATGAGAGTCGACGATTGGATCGTTGAGTTTGAGCGAACGCTTCCATTGGTTTTAGATCCCCCTTTCCCAAAAGGAACCCCAGTGGCCCAGTCGTTTATGAGGCCAGAAGACGACTTATCGAAGGTCCTAAAGGTGAGGTTGTAGTAAAAAAGCGTTGTCTGTTTGAGCAGGAGCATGGGAATGGATTAGTCACCTGACTGATTTCGTATCAGACGCGCCTCGCGGTCCTGTTGATTGCACACGATAAGCATGATGATAAGTATAAGTATGATGGGATCAGTGGAACGTTGAACGTCCCCATCTCACCTCCCCCATTGCTGGCAGTGGCCTCGCGAATAGCCTTGACGGCGTCTCGTACTCCTACCTTTTCAACCCGCTTCTTTTTCTTGACCTGAGCATCAAGGTCCTCTCCCTCTTTGTCGTCTCCATCGTTATCATTGCTAGGCTGGTACAAATCCTCGTCGTTGTCGGTTGCCTGGTCGTTGTCAAAGACTGACATCTCATTGTCCTCCGTAGTCTCTGTGAGTACCTTATTTTCAGCCTGTAGACAATATCAGCACGACGTTATACTGAATGAAACCTAGCACCTTTTTTGAGCTCTGAGCCTTTTGAGGATGAGCCTTCATATGTGTATCCATGCCGACGCTTGCCTGCAAATCCTTTCGGGTGATTTTCTCCTCCAAAGCTGCAAGATCACGTAGTTTGTCTTGTTGCTGGCGTTCCAGGGCTTCTTTTTCGATCTGTTCACGTTCGCGATCCGCTTTCATCTCTGCTTGGGTACGTCTTTTCCGTTTTTGTATCACTTGACCCGGGTGCTGAGTACTATTAGTAGGACGAGTCTGTATGCGTCCAGACATGGTGAATGTGGGTGATGTCGAATGTTGCGAGGCGTCGAATGTTGCGAGGGAGATGTTGAGTGTTGAGAGGTTGGTTCTGAGTTGAACTTGAATGTTGCAACATTCAATTTGAGTTTATTTATTCATTTTTTCACCGTGTGAATTGCTGTCTTCTACCAGTGCTCAGTGTACTACAAAATGCTTCCTCGCAATCTTGTTGCTCGCAAACTCAATGCTCGCCATATTCCCTGTACAGTTACTGGATGTAAACAGTTTTTCCATAACAGATCTGGTCTTACCAAGCATGTTCGAACGTTCCATAGTACTCACAACGTGAACGAACATTCTGAAACTCGGAGAGGCCCTTTGCCTGATGACCCTGACATGTTCAATGCACCTGGGTCTCCACCGACACCATCCTTTTCTCCACCACCATTCTCTCCACCCCATAGGGAAGTGAGCGATGCCGGACATGTTGACGAAGGGGCTCAAAATGGTGGCATGGGCAATGAGCATCACGCCAATTGTCGCTCTGTCTTCCATCCATTGATAAATGGTGAGGACACATTTTTGAGGGCAAATATGAATATAATGCTATTTTGTACAGGGAGACCATGTGATCGAGACAGAAATTATTTAGCTCAAGGCACTCCTTCTCCTCCATTAGATGACCCACCTCCGGATGATTGGTTTCCGTTTGAGTCTCGAGTTGAATTCGAGACAGCCAAATTTCTATACACACGAAATCAGATGCCTGCCAGTGAGATTGACACCTTAATGGAATTGTGGGCAGCATCACTTCTTGCTTCCGGCGGCACACCTCCGTTCGCTAACCATGAGGACTTATACAAGACTATCGACAACGCAAAAGCTGGTGACATTGCGTGGAAAAACTTCAACGTCAGTTATGAGGGACCACTTCCTGATGGGGAACCCCATTCGTGGATGGTGAATAACTTCAAAGTATGGTACCGCGATCCTCACGAGGTCATCAAGAATATGATTTCCAACACTGATTTTCTTGGTGAAATGGACACCACTCCATTTCGTGAGTATGGTGCCGATGGAAATCGTCAGTATCAACACTTTATGTCTGGAGATTGGGCCTGGAAACAGGCAGTACGTGTTATATTTCTCTCAATGATTTATACTTAAAATTCGCAGGACATCATTGCGGAGGATCCAGATACCCATGGCACCATGTTCGTACCAGTTATACTTGGTAGTGACAAAACGACCGTTTCTGTTGCCACTGGTGACACTGGATACTACCCACTCTATGCCGCGATCAGCAACACTCACAATGGCCTTCACCATGCTCACCGAAACGCAGTTGTCCTTATTGGTTTCTTGGTTATTCCGAAAGGTATGCTATCTAGATCTGTTTCGCCATCAACTCATTGGTGTTCACAGTTCCAAGAGCCGAGGCTGATACCAACGAGTTTCGGGACTTTAAACAACAACTCTTCCATACCTCACTTGTGAAGATCCTTGATCCCCTCAAACCTGCGATGACAACGCCAGAAGTTGTCCATTGCTATGATGGCCATTTCCGGCGTGTTATATATGGTCTTGGCCCATACATTGCAGACTACCAAGAACAGGTCATTGTCACATGTATTGTACAGGGATGGTGTCCCAAGTATGTTGTAGTTATCTATTGATGATATCCTTATTCATCTAAATTTCGTAGGTGCACAGCACCTCCATGGAATCTAGATGGTGGGGGCCAATCTCGCACTTCTGAGCACACAGATTTTGTGGTAGATACATTTGGACTTGACGTGGCATGGACTGAATATGGAATGGCAGGCAAATGTCAGGTAATATGCCCATCATTTATTATTGTCAAATATTCTCTGATTTCTATGTAACAGCCCTTTACTCATGGTTTTCCACAAGCTGACATCTATGAGCTTCTTGCTCCTGACCTACTTCACCAGCTCATCAAAGGTGTATTCAAGGATCACCTGGTGCAATGGGTCCAAGATTACATTCTTGCAGCCCATGGCAAGAAGCATGGAAACGAGATCCTAGATGACATTGATCGCCGGTAAGTTTTCAGTCTTGAGAAGTGACTGTTACTAACATAATACCTCAGTATTGCTAGTGCTGCTCCATTTTCAAATCTGCGCCAATTCCATGAAGGATGGGGTTTTAAACAGTGGACTGGTGATGATTCAAAAGCCTTGATGAAGGTAAATGACCATTATATCTTTTATTGACTTACACCAATAATAATGATGCTGTAGGTATACCTTCCTGCCATTGAAGGATATGTCCCTGTTGAAATGGTCCATTGCATCTGGGCATTCCTGGAATTCTGTTATATTGCACGACAGGATGTTCATGATGAAAAGTCGCTCAATCAGCTTACTGATGCAATGAATCGTTTCCACCACTATCGGGAAATTTTTGTGGCTACTGGTGTCCGCCCAGATGGCTTTGGTCTTCCTCGCCAACATTCCCTGCTCCATTACCTTTATCTAATTCGAGCTTTTGGTGGACCGAATGGCTTGTGCTCCTCAATTACTGAGTCAAAGCATATAAAGGCTGTCAAAGAACCCTGGCGTCGATCTAGTCATTTTGAAGCTCTGGTTCAGATGCTCCTTACAAACCAGCGGCTTGACAAGCTGGCAGCTCTTGAGGTTGACTTCACCCGACGTGGAATGTTGGAAGGGACATGTATTACAAATATTCTTGCAGAACTAGGTAAGGATCACATTGTCAGCTGGTAAATATTGTAATGATAATTCTATGTTTGTAGAGTATGATGCTACTGCTGGAGGTACTGATTTGAATGGCCCACATGATGGTGGGAGCAATAGGGCAGAGGAGGAGGAGGAGGAGGAGGAGGAGGAGGAGGAGGAAGATGGTGCTGTAGAAGGTCCTATCACCTCCTATGTTAATCTTACACAAACTGTTGGTATGTGGTTTGTTTCATCCAGTCTGGAACCGTGTTGATGGAGGGTGCAGTTCGAACTCGGAATGTCCTCTCTCTTGCTGCTGAACTACAACAACCTCAATTTCCAATGCTCCTTTCTCGATTTCTTTATGACCAACGATATCCAAATAATGTCCTCTCCTCATCTCAAGTTCCTCTCAGTGCCTGTCCTTCATACATGGGGAAGGTCAGAGTTCATAATTCTGCTGTTGCCATCTTTCATGCTCCAAGTGACCCTTCTGGGATTGGTGGTATGCGCCGTGAATATATTAGGGCTGTACCCTCCTGGAGAAAGAGTTTTGGCCGGTATGACTGAGTCTTTCTCAATCGTAACCCAGAATTACCTGGAATGCGTGGAATGGACCTTGTTCGTGTTATTCTCTTTTTTTCCTTTGACTATTGTTCCACAACATATGCTTGTGCATTGGTTCGTTGGTTTACAATTGTTGGTGATGAACCAGATGAGGACACTGGTATGTGGATTGTGCAGCCAGAATTTGATGATTATGGTTCTCCAGTCATTTCTATTATCCATCTTGATTGTGTTATTCGGGCTGCTCATTTACTTGGTGTTTTTGGGCAAACTGTGATTCCCAGAGCTCTACATTTTTCCCAATCCCTTGACTCCTTCAAAGCTTTCTATGTAAACAAGTTTATTGATCATCATGCTTTCAGAACAATTTAATTTAATTTTTCTTGTTGCCAATAAACTTGTTGTTTTGCTGAATTGATATGGGCACAATGAACTGAGGCTTTATGCTTGACAGATAGCTATGACAATTTAGGTGACAGTTAGCCACTGTTGGGGAGATGGAATTTGGGTTGGCAAATTGGATTCTGCATTTTGCAAAGGAGAATGTGGCTTCATTGGAGAGGAAGAAAAGGGTCTGGCATCACTAGTTAGCTGTTCTTACATTGCATGGACTTATTTTCAGATCAAATCATCGTAGTACTTAGCAGTAGTCTTAGAATTACATTGTTTTGCTTTTAGTTACAGCATGCCATCCCTCTAAAGTCTGCCACACCTCCAGCCTTGGTCTCTCAGAGCACTGATAGCATGCAACACCCATTAACAGTACCATTCATTGCCCTCCTTCTGGACCATCCACTTTTAGTATTGCTTAGTTTCACTTTTGTCAGTCAACTATCTGCAGTTTGAAAAGCCCCCTTTCCTTCATCTTGTTGATTCAATTGTTCTCAATATTCCACACTATGCCTCTATTATCAAGAACTCAATGGAATTTTTAACAATTGGGCAAAAGCTCATGCTGGACTTGATCATCCAATGGATGTTCAGACTCCCATTGCTACTCCTGCACCTTCTGTACCCACTGCCTCATTGAGTATCATGATTGAACCAGTTTTTGTTTCTACTTCATATATAATACCTCAAACAACAGTTATCCTATGGACAAGGATGTCAAACTTCCCCCTGATATTGTCTTGTGTGCTGCTACATATGTGCTAATTCAGATATTCTGTGGTGTCCCTTTAAAGTCTGCTATTCTGCCTCCAGCTTCCATCTGTTCAGAGCCTACTAATGATGCTACAGCCATTAATGGCTCCACATCCCCCTTTCTTCTGGCCCACAACTCTCAGTACTGCTCAATTCTCACTTCTGTCACCATCTGCAGTTTGAAAAGGCTGAAAGATGCTGGCCCTTTCCTTCATCCTGTTGATCTGATCATTCTCAACATTCCACACTACCCCAATGGACTTTTCAATGATTGAGTGTCAGCTTGGATCCTCTGACCTGACCCCAATTCACAAAATCCTCAGTATCTTCATGCCAACAAGTTTGTCACAGATGTACAGCTCATTTTTAGCAATTGTATCACATTCAATGGGCCAGATCATGCAGTCACAGGGATGGGTAAATGTGTTGAGGAAATATTTGATAAGCAAATTGGGCAAATTCTAGTAGCCCTTGAAGTCTGTTCATATCTGCCATATCTCTTATTGAGGAGGTTGCAGCCAAAACCACAAGTCATCAACAAGCCCATAACTCCCTCTCCTCCTGTAGTTCTATCTAAGAAAAATCAACCTACAAGGTGCACTTCAACTTCTGTCCCAATTATCTGCCAGTCTGAAAATGAAATCATTGGGTGGCCAAAGTGAGAGATCCACCCTCCTCCTCCAAAGGGTCTGCTATATGCAAATGTCTGTCATTGAAAAAAAAAAGGGTCAAGGATGATAGAACAGCTGAGTAGTGGAGGTTTTGTTCCAAGGTTGCCAGCCCATTTTACAAACCCATTGGTCCATCTATTTGAATTTGAATTTTTGAAATGCTAACCGTGTTCATAAACAAACTAGATCATGCTCAACATACTCATGTATCTGAAAGTTCTCGAAAGCCCATGGATCTATCACCCATGCAGAAGAAGCTGGGGCATCAAGAATATTACAACACTCAGAAATTCTATGATGATTTCAAACTATTGCTTCCACTTCAACCCTGCTGAAACCCCTGTAAATCAAGCAGGCATTAAGTACAACACCTCAATGGAAAGTGGAAAGCTTTACCTCCACTTCACAACATCAGCAATGAAAATGACAAAGAGGGGGAGGATGATAGTGAGGAGAATTGTGCTCATATGCTGATGATGACATCTTGACATTTGATCAGAAGAAGGATCTCAGTGAGGCGATTGCAGAACTGGACAGCATCAAGTTGGAAAATGTGATCCGGATCATTCATGAAAGCATGGCAGAGATATGTGATGTAAGTTCAATACTCTGAATTTCAAATTATCTTGACTCATGGCAAGTGTCTGTTCACCTATGAAGCAGAGCATGGAGGATGAAGTTTGAGATCGACATGCTTTGTATTTTGCCTATTGCCAAGGAGCACTATGAAATGTACAAGAACTGGCAAGGGCATAGCCATGGGTGGGCTCAAATGAAGGAGTATGGTTGAAGATGTAGAGGTGGAGAAGATTCAGCAGCTGGAAGAGAGGATGTTGATTGTTCTTTGGGTTCTAGCTCAGTGTTGGACAGGTCTGGGAGCAATTCAGAACGAG